>JAZHYW010003080.1:0-169863 GCA_037355805.1 Ixodes ricinus
AAACATAAGCCCTAAATACTTATAGTTGTCTACGACAATTTTACCCTTAGCCCATCAAGAAAGTAATTCAATTGAATAGGTGTTTTTTTACATGATATGGCCATTGCAGCTGTTTTATTATTTTATTTATTGGAGACTGTGTTTTGTACCTCTTTTTATGTTTATTCCTTTTCATTCCCTGTTCAGTCATGTCATGTCTACTCTCTTTTAATTTCTATTTCAACATTTTGTTGCAGGTCCATTGGGTACTTGTGCCTACCCGGGCACTACACGGAGAACTTTCCAGTGGCTCTGCAGAGGCTACTGACTGGAAAATTCCAGTAAGATCGTCGGACACTATTCTACTTGCAATTTGGATGCTTCTCTGAAGTCAGGGACACAAAATCAACATTTAATGTAACCTCGAAACTTGAAATTTTGTTGTGTCCTCATCGGTTAAAAAAATTAATTTTTTTATATTGTTTTTTAGATTTTGAATTAAAGGGACAAGAAGGATATGAAAGTGGTACTAAAGGAAACCTGAAACAGAAGCTGAAGATACAAGCAAATACTCTGATCGCTCCCTCAATGGTTGGTTCAAATCTCGTCGGGAATGTTTGCAATTTGGACGGAGGCTTATTGCGGAGAAGACAGTTTTTGGTTGCATGTAAAAGTTACCCAAGTGGCCCAATCCTTGGCACTCTGCTGGGGCATGGAAGGAACCCTTTGTTATTTTGGCATCTAAACCCCCGAAATTTAATGATTTTCTGTCATTAGTTACATTCTAATGGCAGGTTAGATCAGCTCTTGTGAAACCCTTATATTTTAGCTAGCTTATGTCACTAAGCTGGAATAAGTTTAGGCAATGCCTCACTCAAGTCCACATGCTTCATGAAATGCAGATCTGCTCTTTGTCTAATACCACTGTTATAACTACGACTTTCTGTCAGACGGGAGTTGTTACGATTCATGCAAGGTCATGTCAGGCCCACATGCTATGCAAAATCCAGTTCTACTCTTTTTCAATATACTGCCAACACTGTTGTCGGACAGAAAATGATATACCATTTAGACAAATGTTATTTGAGCAACTGGTGTGTCAGCTCAGCAGTGTGTGGCATGCGAGGATTCATCCATTACTCAAAGATCGTTTTCGGGTAGGTGGCACCGGCCATCTGGTAGGGAGAAAGAGTGGTCACTGCACTGTTTTGTCGCGTTGGAATAGCAAACACCATCTTGCTTCTTCCGAAAGGGCTTTGAGCAGAGTCTCTAAGACCTGACTCTGCTGCGGATATCAAAATACCAGTACATGGTTCTCACCTCTGTCTTGGAGCGCAACTGACGCCACCGGCTAATGGGATCGAATCGCTGTGGAACGTTACGGTGTTCGCCGTCTTTGGCTGCATATGTTAATCGCCTCGCCGAAACCAATCGTAGCACGGTTGCGTGTAGCCGCCGGCCCTGAATGCTTGTCAGTTCTGGGGATTTGTGCTCGCGTGTCGTTCTAGCCCCTGACTCTGCTTCTGGAACGTTCGGCATGCAGTTGGAGTGTAGAGAGACCGAGTCACTCTTCCCGAGATGGCGTTAGTGGATTCCGAGATTCATTCCGCTGCCGATCATCAGAACAGAGACTCGCTCTCTCCGAGGAGGCCGCTGAGCGGGGTCTCGAGATTCACTCCGCTGCCGATCATCGGATTAGAAATAGTTGCTGTGTTCGATTCGTCTGCACTTCCCTCAGCAGTTGTAACGGGTCAACATCGTCTTATTCGGTCTACATAGTGCAGCCCGTCTTCAAACACGTCCCGGAAGTACACTGCGCTACACTTTACTGTACCGGTGTAGGCAGGTGCCACTGCCGATCATATGCCGATCATCGGAATACTGTCGCCGGTGACACGTCAAGCAGCAAAGTGGAAGCTCCCTCCCACCTCTCTCCACTTCTGGTAGGGCGATCGCTGGAGTGGAGGTCGCCTCCTCTCAGGCGTTCGCTCTGCCAAAGGGGGAGAGAGGTGGGAGGAGTTTCCACTTTTAACCTGTATGGCCGACCATAGAGAGACTGCCTCGCCCTTTTCAAGACTGCGTTGAGTAGATTCCGAAGCGCGAAACTCCGTCGCTGCGCAGGTGGATGTGGCGGCAGCGGCTGCGGGTGACGCTGAAGGGGGAGCATGCGTTTGACGCCCCGGTGGAGCTTCACGACCAGCAGTTGCAGTACCCCGAGTACCGCTTCCTGGACTGCTGGCAGGAGCAGCACCGGAAGCCTCAGGACGAGGCCTGCCCTCCGGGGCATGCCTCCCACCTCCTGCCCGTGCGCTCCCTCAACGAGGTCTTCGTCGGAGAGTCGCTCTCCTCCAGGTGGGCTGCTTCTCTTTGGCGGACTCTCGATCGATCGCTTTTCGTTTTGGCGGCCTTTCGTCTCCTTTCTTTTTCGGCGGTCCTTCGATTCCTTCCTTCCGTTTCGACGGAGCTTTCGATTCCTTTCTGTGCCCTTTCGATTTGTTGTAACGGTCCTTTTAAATTTTCTTCTGCATTTTAAGATTTAGGGGTCTCTTTCTCTTTCGGCAGCCTTTCTACTCCTTTCCTTTCAGCAGTTCTTCAATTTCTGTTCTACAATTTAAGAGTGGAGCGTCAGAATTGCCTTTTGAGACGAGTGTCTCTGTGTGCTCGGAGACTTTGTGGCATACAAGCCAGAACATTCATAGTCGTTTTCTCGTCGCCGGCTTGTTTGTAAAATTCTTCCCCCCTAACCCCTTGGTTTCTTGCATAGAGGCGATGGGGAGCGGTCATGCACCTGTGATTCACAAGCTTCTAGTAGTTTGGGGGCGTACGGTCATCGATGTAGGAATGGGGAGCGCACAAACAAGCTTCATCACTCTTTTGGTGTCGGATACGAGCCTATTTGTACGGTGGCTGTTTGACCGTTTTACTGGAGACTCTGCGTCGAGATACAACTACAAGTTACCGGGATACCTGTGGTAAAGTACAAGGCGTGGCAAGCGCCGCACATGCGAAGCACGGATGCCCGCGATAACCCGAAGATGTATCTACGCAACATGCTCGAACGCTACTGTGTGCAAGCACCTTCGAGCGTGCACACATGCGAGTGTTGACAAGGTTAATTATGTGGAAAGGGTCCCGCTGTCACCGAACGCAGTGGCACCAAAAGGTGAAACCAATATTATACATAGCATGTAGTTTTGTTTGGCTACTACTGTACAAGAAGTGCCTCGCAAGTTCGTCCGCTTCTTTGTTTTCTCTGTCTTGACCACTAGCCGCGCTGAGCTCATTGTCAGTCCACACGCATTACACATTCTCGTCGTTGCCCGAAGTTTGGTGTGCCTCTCCTTGATCTTTGTGCATTTTCTCTATACACTTTCAGGGTGTCGTACTATGAGCTCTCGATCGACGGTTCTCCGCGGGTGAAGTTGAAGAGCTCCGGCCTCACTGTCTGTTCGGGCACGGGCTCGACGTCCTGGTCCTTCAACATCAACAAGGTCACCCCCCAGTGTGTCCAGAGGATCCTCGACATCGGTGAGGAACGGTCTTGAGTCGCTCACTCGCAGCTGCTTAGAACGTCCTGGATACCTTAAAAAAAACAACACTAAACCTAGGAAAAAAATATTTTTTTCTACCTGTTAGGACGGGCACTAATCAAAACAAATGTTTGTCTAAAAAAAAAATTCCTTTGCTCAATATTTATGCTACAATACAAATTTTCTCAGATTTGCGGGCAAAGCCGAAATCTTTACACCTGTGAAATGATGATGGCATTTGTACCCACCAAACGTGCACTTAGAGTCCGCTGGGCTGTCTGGTGAACTCTGAGCGCACGCTAGGTGGGTACAAACGCCATCATCATCATCCCACAAGAGTACAATTTTGGTTTCGCCCACAAATAAAAAAAATTCACATTGTAACATAAATATGGGGCAATCTTTTTGACAAACATTTTTTTTGAGACTTGATTGTCCTAAACAGGTAGAAAAAAACTATGTGTATTTTTTTCCTAGGTTCAGTGTTTCTTTAAGTATGGTGCCTGGAATGCGTCGCTTGGACCGGTCGACTGGAACGCGTGTTTGACGTTGCAAGAGCCTGCATGTCGTGCCGTTGGGACATTGCGGCGGCCCATCTTCGTGGCTGCTGAAGTTTATGTGGACCGCGAAACTGAAGCGTGACTTACAGCAAAACAAGCGTCTACCTGCTACCCAGCTCCGCCGCCGTTCCGCCGGTAGGCTCAGGTGTAAGCGGCAACACGGTTCAGGGCACCATACTTTCAGTGCGGCGCGCGAACCCAGAATCGAGCTGTAGTGGGTACGTCTCCAGACAGTTTGTTTGGAAGGTAGTAATCCTTCCATAGGCAATACTGAACTAGCCATCAGCATATCCGCACAAGTGCAGCCACGACCCGTCACGGCTCGGACGTGTCCCAACCGAACCGGTGCGGTTCTACGACGGATAGTGTCGCTACCCTTTCAGTGAGCTCGGAAACCGCGTGTGGACATTCCGGCGAGGGGCACCCAGCTGATCGATCGGATAACCACCAAGTTCAACAACTCTCTCATCTTTGACCCGTCAAAGTGTCTGATGGCGTACACGATAAGGGACCCTGTTGTCTTTGGTGAGTAGCTGAGGCTGGCACCTTCGTTTTTCATTCATTCCCCCGTCTCTCCCGCAGGACAATTCACTCTGCCGGCGGGTCAGTAAACACCAAAAAAGTCTTTCTTCCTTTTTTTTTCTTTTTTTGTTGACTTGCGTTTAGCACGAGCTTTCTGCCTCTCGTGGTCTCATGACTCTAGTACTGACGTGAAAAACATTGTTGAGCGCTAAGAGCTTGTACTGGACGTGGAGTAAGACCGGAAGACGCTCCCATCGTTCCGAATCTAGTGGGGTTTTTTTTTGTTAATATTTTTCTGTGGACGAAGTTGCCAAGTGTCATTAAATGCGAGCATCTCATGTTTTGCAGGAACCGATTTTAGCAGCAAGCCCTGCGGTTTTGCCAAACGGTGAGCACGCATTCTTTTTTCATTCGCCTCCGTTGCTTTCCTTATCGTTGAAACCAAGGCATGAATGCAAACCCATTTTAAAGCTATGGGAACCCTTTATGGGCCTTTTTGCTCGTGTTGATCTGATTGCATGATGGTTTCGAGCACGTGTGACGTGGTATAGTGACATCAGGTGATGTCAATATCCCTGACAAGTTTCGCGAAAAAATTAACGTCACGTGAGCCGAGGTCACGTGACGTAGTCACATGACATAAGGTTATGTGGGATTGATTTCCTCGCTAGATTTAGTGGGACAGTTGACGCCGTGCTTCAAGTCGCGATGTCGTTTGTCCAGAGGTCGCGCAATGCAGTCACACGACATGATATCCCACGACGTACATGTCACGTGACTACAATTTACTTGTTATATTTGGCGGCGAAATATAGCCGCTAAATCCTGATAGAAAGTGCCGCTCGTTTAAACCCTGCCAAGTGCCATTGTACCTCCGTTGAATTTGACAAAACAACTAAGCCCAGCATTTTTATTATCTTTTTTTCAGGATCGAGGTGAAGTCGCGGATGTTCGACGCATGCCTGGTGATCGACGGGGGCCTCTCGTTCGTCTTCAACGACGGTGCTACAGCGGTCTTCGAGATATTCGAGGAGGATGCCCTGCGAACGGTGCAATTGGTTGACTGACCCTCCCGCGGAGGCGGATAGGCGTTCGGATCTTTGGAGCCTCTAACCCAGTTTTGCGTGTACATAAACTGTTGCTCTTTTCTGGGCGGTAGGTGGCCGTGTCGGCACCGCGCACGTCCAACCTCTCGCCGTTAGCCGGTCAAACTTTATTGAGGAAATAAAAAACTATTTTTGTACTATTTTCTTCGGTGTCTTTCTGCACTCTTCTGCTAAGTGCAGCTCCTTCGTCCCTATTTGCTCTTTCTACTGCAAGTTAAAACGTGGTGGTGTCAGCATGCATATAGGGCCCTTGGACACTTTGGAAGCCTGGTCTTTGAAGTCTCTTGTGGCCAAAAAAGCGTCCTAAAACTGCATTCTTTTGAAAATGGTGAGTGGCTGCTGCTTCTTCTGAATTTACCAGGCTTCTAATTTCATGGATGAAATATTTGGGCTATAAAATCAACTAATGTCCATGCGGGCTGAATGTGCGTTGAAGTTGACTCCCAAACATTGTTTTTACAACAAGACACAATTTTTGGACTTGTTGAAAATTTGCGAGGAGGGACATCTCAGCATCCAGAACGGAAGTAGAAATATAACCTTTTCCTGAGTAAGTGTAGCTGAATGTGTGAGGAAGCAGGCAGTGTTGAGAGCAGATTTTCTAACACGGGTGCCTAGAAAATTTTCTATTTGATACTTTGTGTTACTTGTTAGCCATGCATTGAGCACTGAACTGCATTTGAGTCTTTTGTATTACTTGTTAGCCATGCATTGGAGCACTGAACTGCGATGTAGTGGTAAAATCACTAATAGTGGGTTTATCTTAAAAGTACTTCCACATTGTATGCTCTACACTTTGTAGTATCTAGCCACGTGTTAAAAAGGATATTTTGTTGAACAGCTTTCAGGACTTGCTCCCCAGGGAGCTAGGTGGTGTCCAAGTGTCGTCTGGTCGCCTTGGAAGCGACAGCTCGAAGGTGGCTCGTGCTTCTGCTCATGAGATCACGTGCTCACGAGCACGTGAACACATGCTCACGTGCTCGTGTAGGCCACAACATTTAAAAAAAAATACAACAGACTCCGAAAGCGTGCGGCAGGGCACAAAAAAAAAAAAATGTTGAAATCTGTTTGCATGCGATCGGGACGAGTAGGGGGCTCCGAGGATGTGGTAGTAACTCCAGACCTGGGGTTTCCTGTCATGGATGAAACGAACTGCTGATAGGCCAGTTAACGTCGTAGTACAGGAGAGGGCGCTGCGGTCGAACGGCGTATATAATCGCGGGTAAAAGCTTTGCATGCGATTGGCTCAACGTTTATAGACGTAGAGGGCACTGCGTCACGCTCAAATGCGTCAGATAACGAACGTCCCATATCCACACTCTCTTTCTGGCATGGATGAAAACGAACGAAAGGCTCGGCATGCTGCAGCTCAGCGTCTACGCAGACAAGCACCACGAGAGCTTCGCCCCAACCAACATCATTCACCACGTGGAGATGCGGTCAATTCTCACGTGATTGTCCTCCAAACAAAGCGGGCAAGTTTTAATTACCTTGAGGATAATTCTACTGACTGAGAAAGCGACCAGATATTTGAAGTCAGCACAAAAAGCTGAACAAGCTTGTGCGGTTTCAATAGGTTTGGTCATAGAATAAGAAAAAAAGCTCCAAGACCAGTGTTGCCCCTTAACTAGACGGTGGGTTTTGCAGTGTTTGCAACATGAAATATATGTGCATTCTCTTGAGAGCGGAGTTTGAGTCTTCGTCCTCCCGTCACCTTTTTTCTTTCTCTCGATGGATGACGTTTCCGGATCTCCCCGCCCCAGTCTTGGGTAATTCATCAAAATCGGGAGATGGTCGCTTATAGCAGTGTCGGACCTGATTCACTCTTATGGTGAAGGAATGTGTAAAATGCGAGGGAAACAAGGCGGACCGAAAGGTGGCAGGCTTACCCAATGGATGGCAACACAAAGTTCGTTGATAAACAGAAACATTTTTTGGCAGGTTGCTAGGCAATTGTTGCACACAAGAAACATTCTAGTATCGTAAACATTTAGTGATACTCAAGTCTCCAGACGCCTACATTCACGGTGCTCTTCATTAGATTAACGCGCACCTCATGTGTATAGTTGTTCCTAGGATGAAGCGATACTGCCGCCAATGGGACTGGTAAACCCGGCGATCTTCCAGAACCGTCCCATACTCCGAGCTCCTCTCCCTCAATGCGCACAGGTGGTCGAGCGCCTCCTCGCCTACCCCTCGGTCGCATGACCTCCCTGTTAACCAATCAGCGTCGAGCACCTCACTCCCCCTTCTCACATTTTAAACGATGATCGTCGTGTCTAGCCTTGCGGCCACGCTTCAATCCAGGCTCCACTTTTGTCCCTGCTTCACGAAATGCCAAACACCTAGCCAAAGAAAAAGGGCGAATAACTCCGTTTCACTACAAGTGTGAGCGTACCAGAAGATGTAGCGGCGAGCTACAGGCTTCCAGCATTCCTGCCAAGTGCACATGCTTGTGCAGTGCAAGCATCAGTTTAGAGCAAGAGGCCCATACTTGTTGCTTTGGCTTTGCATGCACATAAAGTAAAACACTGCAGTTTTAAGTGTGCCAATGGTCACACAAGTAAGCGTTGTTTTAGAACTTGTGTTCTTAATTTGGGGACACCTATTGTAACTGTCTAGCTGTGTAAAGCAGAGTGGTACACACAGTTCAACTGCAATACACGCAGTTCTCGAAGCCAAGAAGCGCATTTGTGACTGGAAAATGTCACAAAAATGGTCTCTCTTTTCGGGTGTGAAAGAGGCTCACATCAGATGCTTGCAAATGGAGCAGTCTGCCAAGCTTTGAGGTGCAGGCTTTTTTTAGAAATTGTTTCATCTCTATAGACCGACATGCTGTTTACAAACAAGCCCCCGTTTGCCCACACAAGGTGTGGGCACTGCGCGTGCGCAGAAACCGGATTCGCGTGAAGCGTCTGCGCATGCGCAGTGCCGTTGACAGCGCCACCGCAGCTGCGTGACGTCAGGGCCGCGTGTTGGTTTATAGAGGAGATGGTCTATCAAGTTTGCTTTGAGATAGTAGTACATAGTGCAGATCGAGCAAACTCTATTTTATTGGGACACGTTTTCATCCCCTTGTTTCTTCTATCACCAACACGCACCACAGTTGGTCAGGTGAGCAATTATGTTCAGCATGACACATAGTGCACGTCTGTCGTTTGTATAGTTGGTGTGTGGCATGTCGTCCCCTTGCTTCATTTTGTCTTGCTCATGGCTAAGTGTAGTTGGCTGGGCTTGGCTAGGGCACAGGGTCAGCGCCGTCTTTTCCTTCACCCTCGTAGCCTGCCGCAAGTCCTGACCTGCCCTTGACGACTCTCGAAGCCGGAGTCTTGCCCAGGTCGGCATCTAGACCTTGCCATGATCGCCTCATTAGGAACTCCTCTAAAAAACGAATTGAGTTGCAAATTATTTGCTGGCAATTCGGCAACCAAGAAACACATATTGATAACTTGTATATTATTTTAAATATCTTTTCACTGCTATGGCCCTTTTGTTTAGCTCTAATGATTTGGTGCCATAAATCAGCAAAGATGAATGCCTTTTTTTTGGAAAATTTAAATTTTAATAAAGAAAAATGACCCCGAACAGTTGATAAAATTCAGTATTTCTGCCATAAAAGACAAGCCTCCCTCAACTTTAAGAACGATGGTTTTTGAGAATTTTCTTGCTCTTTTTATTGTCGGCTCTTTAAACGTCTGTACTATATAATAGTCAGCGACAGGTTAACAATACAGAAAACGTTTCACCGTCTAAAGGCCCATTCGAACAGGAGCGTTGCTATGTTTTCTTACGTTACAAGTGGCTGGAACATCCATGCCTCGAATGTCGTGTGCAAGCCTACTCCTTGACCTAATTGCCACGCTTCGTACGAAGAACAGACAAACAAAGCAGGTGTAATCTTTCGTAACATAGCGCGATGTAAGCAATGGGTGGTGTGCGAACCGACCTTAACCGAAAATTTCTGCCTTTGATAAAACTTCGTTGTACGCACAATCAAAGCCTGGCAGAAGACAATGAGCATAACAGAGGCAGAGCATCTACTGCACTCTTGGCCTATCACCGAATATGCACAAACTTCGATACAACTGACGAGGTGGGTACCTGCAGCTCCGGTATGTAGCTGTGGTATGGACACTGTCCCCTCTTTGGCAACCAGGGCACGCTCCTTGCCGAGTCGACGCCACGCTCCCGTGCACCCATGGTGCGTGATCATCCCGGTCACCAGGGAGACGTCGTGGACCTCCGGTCCCGTCTGTTCTTGCAGCTCCGTGTAGAGGTCTCCACCTGCCGAGGAAGTATGTCTGCTTGAAGTTCTGCTTCCAACCACTCGGTGCCCGGAGTTGGAAAAGAAAGGTTCGGCACGTCTGTAAGGACAATCCCTCCCCTACCCTTATAAGAGCTTTTTTCCTCTCGACATTCAAGCCTAAAGTGATGTGAGCTTCAGTTACACTTGCTATGCTCGGTATGGAAACAGATGCGACAATAACCGGCTACCCAAGGTGCCACATTGAGACCAGCAAGCTTCCAGTTGCAACAGCAAAAATTCCCCAGGCGATCTAAACTAATCGTCACTCTTTCACTGGGGTGCACCAGATGACCTTCTGTTGGTTTTGGCACAAAAACCTACAAAACTTACTTTTTTAACCCAAACTGAAACACTTCATCCTTACAACAGACAACTTGTTTGCAACACGGTGTTTCTCATAAGGTGCTCAATGCAGTTATTGACTCCCCTGCTACTTAGCAGAATCTCGTGCCATGTCCATCAACGACAAAGTAGATCCTCAACTTTTTTTTACCCTTTTGGCTGGGTATTTGGCCCTCCATTGACACAAATGCAGCTTATGTATGACTAGGGCGACCACCCGTCACGCGACTTGCGGGACTGTCTTGCATCGAGGGCATCGCGTCCCAAGAAATACCAGTCTTCAAAGTTTCACATTTCACACTGTCGTAAAATTCACTAGGCAACTCAGTGGCACTGCAGAACGATCAGGTGCGGGGAAGTGCAGAAGTCGATGGTAATTGTGTGAATTGCGATGGCATGCCATTTTCTATCCAAGCACTGCGGGAAACGACCGTCGTTCTTGCAGGAGAACCGACGCGCACTGCGCCGTTGCGCCTCTTCCCTTGGTGACAAAATATTGAGAGAAAATTATTTCTCACTAAACGTTAAAAAATAAATTATTAATTATTTTCAAATCGTGATGTGTCAATGTAAACAAATTGCTGAAAAAAGCTTTTTTTTTCTTTTTAGTGAAGACGATTGCACAATGTAAAAAACCTGCAACTACAGTTTCAAGAAAAAACAACATAAGGTTCTAAATTTGTGTTGGAGCATGTAAGTAAAAGCAAGCATCGACAGGAAACAATACGCCGAAAAAGATTTACTGTTCTTTCCTTTTGATGCACTCAGTTCTGCTGCAGTCGATTTTTGTTTTCAATCAGACACTCTTAATAACACGTATATTTAACATTAAAAAAAGTGAATATAATTGGGAGTGAAAATTATTTGACCTGAATTGCCACAACACAATTTGCAGGTGTATACCTAATATGCATTCAGACAACACTCAATATTAAATGTGTTAGCAGAGCCACATTTTGTGGTGCACATGTTGATAAATTTCCTCTAATAGTATTTTTGTTTTTTCAGCTGCCGCAGTCGTGATAATATTGTCGTTCTCTTACATTATCTCACCCCCCCTCACGCCCCAGTCAGCATGTCCTGCATTTCACTAGCAGGAAGGTCTATATATGGCGGGGTTTACATGGATGGATGTGACTGTAGCACATTGAATTGAGAGGTGACCAATCACACATCCCCGATCCTCCTTCCTCTTCCACCGTCATAGACGGCAAATCTCATTCGCATTCGCTACGGTCGCATCCATGTAAACTCCACCTCTGACCTGGACTACTCATTTTGAAAATTTCAATAAAAGTGTGCTACTCATGTTTCCTCCCTAGTTACATTTTTTTCTTTTTTACCTCATGTATGTGCATCCCTCCTAAGGCCTACCAGCTGTTTGGGGGCACAATAAAACATGATTGAGTGATTCATTGAATCAGCATAAGATTGGTCAAGAGATTAGACATTTTCAATAGGCAAAGTTTATGGCATTAATGGCCTTTCCTGATGGGCACATATGCCGAGGGATAGAGCTCTTGCTAGATGACACAAGCGGGTGTAGTTACACATGCTGGCTCCTGCAGCGGTAACTGTTCCGAGGCAGAAACCTAGAACAAGCGGCACTTTGCAGTGCATCGTCGACACCTTATATTGGTTATTTATTTAGAATCTTAAACTGATAAGTTGAGTGCATGCGCATGTACCTACATTCCAGGCACGCATTCAGGGGAGGCCCATGGGGCCCGGGCCCCGCCCCCCGAAATTTTCCATTTTGCTGGGACCTCCTCTCCCCCTCCCCCCTCATACAGCATTTTGTCATGGGCGGGCCTCCCCCGAAACAAAATCCTGGCTACGTGCCTGCTACATTCCCAGCATCCTCCTTGCTTGGGTAATTTGGCAAAAGGTCTATTCGCTGTCAGAAAGAATGTGACTAAAATCCATGAAACTAATGGTAGCTTCAACTCCTAAAATACTGTCGAATGACTTGGCTACGAAAAATACTGAAAGAGCAAAAGTAAGCCAATGTCTTCGACAAACTACGGGAACTCTTGATGACCTAGAAAAACCTGCAGTCCAAGAACAACTCTGTAGAACCTTTTCGTACCTGGCAAAATGTCTCCGAAGGTCGTGGAAAATGTCCGGTTCCACTCTCGCGACGGATTGAGCGCCACCTCCAGTTCAAACGGCGTGACGACGGGGCGAAAGAACTCCTTTGAGTCCAGCAGCGTGTTCTCCGGACACGCCACCAGGACGTAGACGTCCACTTCCTGGAAGTTTGCGAGCTTCGCAACATTGAGTTTGCCCACCGCGAGAATGTAGGGCTTCTTCCCCGTGCTCCTAATGAGCTTCTTGAGGTGGTCCAGCACAGAGAGAGTAGTTGCGAACACCCAGGGTCCCCACCAGGATCCCGACTATCCGGGCGTCCTTGGCCTTCTCAATGAGGTAGTAGCGCCTCATCAGGTGGCGGTTCACGGCCACGCTCTCCTTGCGGACGCACTGGGTCTCTGGGTCATACGAGTGGCACTGGCAATCGTTGAAGGTGAAGATGAGGTTTGTGAGGGTTCGGCCTTCGGGTCCCACGTAGAAGAGGGCGTAGTCTTCGATCTTCGAAGAAGCCGGGAGCACAATTCTTCGGGAGCACTTGCAGACGGAGTTTGGGTCGGTCTCCGACTCGCCGGCTGGATCACCGGGGATGATCAGGGTGGACGGCACCGCATTCTTGTAACTCTTGTGGACGGTTTTGAAGATGTCGTCTGCAAGACGGGAACGGGGCAAACTTGAGTAATTGTTGGGCAGCATCTTGTCTCAACATTCGTATTCATCACTGGTAGCCCGGAGGCTTACTGATGATAACTAGGTGACGCAACAATAGGCATGCAATAATTTAGAGAGAAACTTTGCCCAATGACGTACTGGCCTTGAACGAGATGATAACTCGCGTGATCAAGGATGTCGACTGGTGTCTGTCTAGGGCTCTTCGTTTTCGGTTTTATTTTTGTTTTTACGTCTGTGACTAGGCGGCGCACAGGGGGGGGGCAGGGGCGGCCGCCCCTCTAATCATCTAGGGTGGGGGCGCAAAGTTTGCCCGACACAAGGCGCGACTACGCATGCGGTGGTTTCTTTTCGACGTGCATAAAAACACCGACCCGGAGGGGGGGGGGGGGCGCTCTGGGGAAACCTGCGCCCCCTAATGAAAAATCCTGCGCACGCCTATGTCTGTGACATCATTTTGTGATTGGGGAACTTTTTCATTTTTTTTCCATTTTGTTGTTATTTTAATAAAAAATATTTTTGGTTTTCTTCAAATCGTTTTAGACTATGACCCTAAACAAAAAAGCACACAAAAGAAAATCAAGGTTAAGTTGGATGGCACTCAACAGGAAAATGGGCAAAACCCATTGACGACTTTGGGAGCCTTGAACCCCTAACTAGGGGCAAAAGAGGGGGGCACCCTATAGACCTTTCCAATGTTTACGAGATCACAGTCCAGCGTCCGATCCTCACAGCCCAGCACGTGACGTCAGCGCCGGGAATGAGGGAAGCACGCGCACACGCACAGTCACCCAAGATGGCACCGGCCACACTCTTTGAACGGTACAGGACACACGGAGACAATGGGACTAACCATTGGAACAAGATAAAACTTAGTGGACGTTAAAATAGTTGTTGACAAATATGAAACCCGAAAACGAAGAACCCCATGTAGTGGGATATGATGGCAGTCTCACCATTTTCGTGGGCAAGTGTCACGGACAATCAAAGAGGGTCAACAAATGTTCAGCAACACAGACTGGAACTAGTCAGTCCAATAGTGTGTTTTCACTGACGTAATTTTGTCCACCAAGTTGTTGTTACGAGGTGTCTGGTGCATGGCAAAGGCAAGCATTTCAAGGGTATTCACACGACACCCTGAAATGCGTTGTGACAGAAGCTTGTATAATGGGTTGACATCAGCCGCAGAACATCCTACAGATGGATGAAAGGGAAATATGCGAGTGTGTAAAGTGTTGCTTCCAAACTGAACAGTGCATACTCACCCCTGCAGTGGTTGTACTGAGTGTCAAAAAGCACCACAATCTTGGTGTCTGGGTCAAGGTATGCATTCTTCAAGCCTTGCTCCAGTTCGTTCAAGTCGCAGGGGCTGTTTCCGAAGACGAAGAGGACCGGCAGCTTCGACGGCACACTGAGGCAGGAGTGACCGAGTGAATGATGCTGTCTGCCTGAATGTGCTCAGCAGCTACCTCGTCCACGCAACAGCTGGAAAACAACAAATTAATAGGGAGTAATTACTTGGTGAGTTGAATGCGTTCACAGGAAATTACACGGTACTTCACTCGGGAGTATACGGACGTCCAGGAATGAAATGGCCGCAAAGCGAGCAACGCGAAAATCGGTGCCCGCACACAGAAGGCTGAAACTATCGCCGAATGTGATTTAGGTAGTACCAGCGTAGAAACATGAACATGCGGACCCAGCAGCTATCTGCGTAGGCTTAGGCCGTATTCATGGTCCTACGCCCTACCAGGAAGTTTCCTAGTCGTCGAGGATGCGCGTTATTCTGATGTATCACCCGATTCCTTCTGCTCGGCACGTGCGCAAGACATTCAGCGTGCGCCACGCGTGGCTGAAAGACGACAAACGACTATCTTTGCTGGCCAGCGCGTGCGTTGGCGGCTGGCCAGCGCGGGCCTCGGGATAGCTGCTGAATGTCGGCGAATACTGGAGTGGCCTACGAACTGGACGGTGCCGTGAGACGCAGCTGCCAGGTCGCGCTGCCTGCACTCAGGTAGGCTGCAACTCTGCGTCCGCATTTGCAATTTCGGCTTCCGTGCATTTTACCTGGTGTAATTTCAAGGTGTAATCTCTTTCCTGTGAAAAATGAGACCAACAAACCTTTCAGTCTCACTGGCGTACGTGTTTGCAGACGCACTGAGTTAGCTGATGGCTGTATCTTGTGGCGCCATCCACCGATAGCTTGGTCATCTGCGAACACGTCTGTCCGTGTTTTACCCTGACAATTAAGTTTGTGGGTCTCAGTTTTCACAGAGAGGGAACTACGAATAGAAATTTCACCACGTAAAATGCACATTCGGTGAACGTTCCACCTTTTTTTTTTTGTAACAGACGCCGACTTTTACGGCTCGTTTTACAGCACTAGGACCCACAGTGGACATCCTAGATGTATTGGATGTATCTTGGCATGCGTCGATGCGTTCATACCTTCCGTAAGACGTGTCACCGAGGATGAAGAGGCGAGCATCGACAACGGCTTTCTGAATGAGCAGCGACCCTCACGGAATCGATAAGCATTTCGTCCGGAAACTGAAGCGCGATCTGGAAACGAGAAAGTGTCCAAGGTAATCATATGATTTAGCGGTAACAGCGACAAATTCGTACCGTTTCGTAACCATGATCTTGTATCCATGCCACGCAGCGCTCAATCTCGTATTTGGATGCGATCTCGGAGTCGCTGGTTCGCGCCAAGCTTTCGACAGACGCGTCCAAAGTTTGATCGATTGCGGCACGACCGCTGCTACTAAACGACAAAGCCATGGTGCGCCGTAGCACACGCCCAAGGCGTGCGAACTTTCGGCAAGATCACCTGTAAACAAGCCAGCACGTGTTCGACGTGTTCATGCTGTTTTCGGCATTTTCGTTTTCGGATGTTTTCGGTTTTAGTGGATGGGGACGATTGATACACTTGTGTTGGTTGATAGCCCACGCCACCTATAAGGTTTTGCGCGACTGTCGGCTACTAGGAAAATTTTGCGCTAGAAGTTTTAAAATCATCAAGAAAAAAAAGAACCTGTAAAAATATCGAAATATTCCGAAAGTAAAGGTCTCTAGGGTTGGCGATTTGAGCGCATAGTAATCTATGACGTCACGCAGCCAAGTTTTGCGCGACAATCGAACACGTGCCAGTTTTGAAGCCATGTGTTTCGATCACGGTGGTTTCGATGCCTCGATGGGCGAAGTGGTGTTGTTATGGCAGCGTAAACGTTGATTACAGGTCGTACTCGCTACAAACGATGGATTTCGACAAGATACCGTATCGCTCCGTCGACGGCGTGAGTTTCAACGTGTTCAGCACGGACGAACTTTGCGGCTGAGCGTGCTGAGCGTGACGTGCTCGGAAACGCTTCGACATCGTCAGACACCCCACGAAAGGTGGCCTGCACGACTCCCTGCTTGGTAAGTCGCTTCCCAAAGCCTCCAAAATCCGCAAGCAGTAGCCGATACCTCCGATCAGCTACAGGCTAACAAACGCAGACATTCGTGTAAGCATTGCACATGCATGCACATCCAAGTGTCTGCAATCTCTTCTCTACCTTCTTTCTCTCTATGTGACACACACACACACACACACACACGCACACACGCGCTCACACACGCACACTCACACTCACTCACACACACTCACGCAGACGCGCGCGCACGGAGAGGCACGGACACACACACACACGCGCGCGGACACACACAGGGAGGGACGCACGCACAGGCACACACACACACACACACACACACACACACACACACACACACGCACGCGCACACACACACTCACACTCACACACACACTCTCGGAGGCGCACTCGCACACGGGCGGACACACACTCGCACACAGACAAACAGGCGAACAAACAGTATCCTTAACAAATCAGCCCCCCGCCCCCCCCCCCCAGCACCCCCAGCAGAGCGGAGCCGCTGGAGCCGCCCCTGGAAACAGCAGCCAATCATAGTAGTTTCCTCCTCAAGAAATTAGATTTTTTTTCTCTTTTATTGTGGTTTCTAGGCTAGGTGGCGCAAGCTACCGCCTGTTATAAAGGGTACAGCCACGAGCATCCATCCATCCATGGCAAGCAGAGTGGTTTGGGGAGAAGCTTATTTGGCTTTTCCTAACCTGTAACAGACAACTGTTTCCTAGCTGTGGCTGTCAGTACTGTCACCCATTATTTTGTAATCCTAGAAGAACCAGAGTTGTACTCTGATGAATTCCCATTGTTCACGCGTCAAACAGTTCTTTGAGTGAACTGCACAAACATTACCTCCTGGACAACAAAACCCATAGTGCTGAATTTTCGCGTTGCGTAAAAGGCCAAGGCTAATGCAGGCCACAGCTTAAAGCA
Source organism: Ixodes ricinus (assembly GCA_037355805.1). Classification (NCBI taxonomy): domain Eukaryota; kingdom Metazoa; phylum Arthropoda; class Arachnida; order Ixodida; family Ixodidae; genus Ixodes; species Ixodes ricinus. The sequence goes on from JAZHYW010003080.1 coordinate 17,458, forward strand.
CGAGCGCTGCTTCGGCGTTCAGCTGGGGATCATGTTCCTCCTGATTGGTTACGCATACCAGCCAAACGCTGACACAGCTCTCGTCTCCAATCCGAGTCCTGTGATGACCTCGGGCAAGCAACTCTGGATAATTCAGCAGGGCTTTGTTGTCTAGGAGATGTTTGTTACAACGCGGCAGCTCACGTTCACCGCTGTCGGCGAAACGCAACGCAGGGGCCCAGCGACCGAGATGAGGTGTGTGCCACGTGCGGCCTCGGCTTCGTCGCCTGTCCCGGCCACATTGGGCACATCAGCCTCCCGCTGCTCACCTTCAATCCCCTCTTCTTCAGGACGCTGTACCAGGTAAGGGAAGCCGAAGAAGCCTGCATATAGTTAATCTGCTCACAGCTTAGACAAAGTCAATAACACAAGAAGTTATGCGGAGTGCATGTTCTTCTGCTTCTTGTGCAGGGGTTGCAATGATGCCAAAACGCAAATGTGGAACGCAAATAATCTTACTAACGAATTGAAAAAAAAAAAAAAAAAAGTGGGTAGGCTTTAAAGGGATACTTCAACGAAATTTGAAATATTCCCGTCGTGTTCAAAAATAGGTTGAATATGATCCACAATATCCGTAAATGACAATCGCCCGTTTGTATTTTGATCCTGGTGGCTGTATTTTTCGTTATAAACGGCCCACTCTGGCAAGCGCTCGGAGAAGGCCCAGCGCAATCGTGACGTAAATCGTCTCAAACGAGCAAAGCCAGGCAAAGCTACGGCGAGGCTGACGTCGAGAGGATGGCCTAGTCGTTCCAGCCACCGAAGCGGCTGCTTTGTACGAATTTTGAGTGACGGGTTAATCTTCTATAATCTTGTAGGGGGACAATAGCGACTTCTGCGACACACAAAAGGATTCTCGGAAAGAGGGGAGTTCCTCCTTCCCCCTTCTCTCGTCGTGGCCGGAGGCGAGACGATTTCCGTCACTAGCTCTCAAGGTTCCTAGACGAGCATTACAAACGAGGCGTTAGCGACATCCACCAGGTGCTCTTTGCTAATCGTTTAATTCGTTTTAAAATTCCTTTTCGAGACTTTTTAACAAGATATTGGTATGTTCCATGTGATACTGCTCTTTTGGACACATATAGACCAAAAAATGAGCGCCGAAATTTCGTTGTAGTATCCCTTTAAGGCATTTAGGATTGAGGACTACCCACTATTCCTTCAATCAAAGCCAATCAGAGCTTGGCATCGTTCTGATGTCACAGCAACCCCTGTGCAAGAAACAGATGACTTGCTTTCTGCATAGAAGGCTAGAAGCCAAAAGGAGCTCCCCACACCGTAGTCTATCGTGCTACAATGCCTGGAGTGAATCTTTGACTGGTAGTGTCTTACATCGTCCATTCATTGTAGTTTTCCCGAAATGACAACAAGTTGCGTCACAGGAGGCATGCGCAGAACACCACAATTCGTAACAGTCCCTGCGGTCGGTTTTGAAGCATCTGTGTATCGGACAAACATCTGTCAATTTCACTAGCCTCGCAGTGTCGTCCACAGTTGCGTCTGCCAATGTTTTTGTGACTGACCAGTTGCCGAACGAACTACCGCGGAACCAGCGTCTTCTGCATCCAACTCCGCTGCCACGCAGCTGTCAGGATCGCGGCGATGTGCCACATTCCTCGTTACCTGTGTCACCACCAGGATGGAAACCTAAGGAGCAGAATGAAGACTCGTTAAGAGACACCAGGTATGGTGTATTTGCGCGGGAGATGTTTCTCCCTGGAGAGGAGCGAACGTTGTCACGTCTTGAGGTCACAGGCGCCACGTCGCAGATGCCTGCTTGTCCTTCCCCACCTTGCGGAGAGGCGCGCGAGAACCTGTACGCCATGCTACAGGCTCTCCGAACCAACCAGACATATTTTTGTCGGATGTTCAAATTCATACAGTCATATCTCGTTAACGTAGACCCTGTTAATGTGGATACCTCGCTATATAGACAACAGTTTCGGGGATGAACTGGGTAAATACGTGCATTTTCGTCTCGTCATTATGAAAAACTCATACTATGAATGCTCTGTTACTGTACTCATGCCGGATAGCCACTAAGGGTTCCTCGGAAGGCACAGCCATGGTTCACCTCGTTGCACGCCGTACGCTTTTCCGCAGTTGCTTCGCGGCAGCTGCTTCGGCTGTGCCCGCCTGCTGTCGCCACCCGCGGTGTGTCAGCTGACTTTGGCCCAGTTGCAAGTGCTGCAGTACGGGGCCGTGGGCGCGGTGCAAGAACTGCAGGAGCTTGCAGCCGAGGCCATCACGGACGAGAAGGGCAAGGCCAGCCGCTCCGTCATGGGCCTAGCGCTCAAGAAGCGCATCGACGAGCGCGTCAAGTCCGTCATGGAAGGTCGGTGATTTGTGGTGTTACTATAGTCGTTGACAGTATGGTGAGAATGGTAGGGCATGGCCTGATCTGCACACCACCACTGTTCACTAAGCTCAACTGTCCACACCGCAACCAACGGAAGCCCGCAGTCTCCCACAAAGAAAGCAAAAACAAAGCTGGATGCTTTGCTTGCTCCGGCCAGTACGCTTGCCTTTTCATTGCGTAAGCCAGTGGTTCTCAAAAGCCATTTTTGGGGTCTGCAATGCCCTCGCTTCAATCCTCAGCCCCCCCCCCCCCCTTTCCCCCTTTATATAAAAACAAAACAAAAATACTGTTGACTTTTGGCGAGGTGGTGTAAACTACCACCCATTTTAAAGGCTACAGCCATAACCATCTATCCATTCATTCATCCTTTTACTTGATGCTTCTCACTTCTCCTGTCTATAACAGTCGGTACCAATAGGTATATATCATTGTATGGTGACTTTTCTTCCTCACTCTAATTTATGTCTATAACAGTAAAGGATGCCCTTTTCACACTGCAATTAATTGTCTTATTTTGTACCCCTCCTTCCCCATTCCCCGCTGGCATGGGGTCCCCCATCACTTTGGCAGGCCCCCAAGGGGTCTCCGACACATCCGTGTTTGAGAACCACAGAAGCCCTCTGCCCACAGATGGGCCCCATGTTGTTGTCGCTTAAAATAGTACGAAGTGCAGTGCAGGTAATTTCATCCACTACATTGTGATCAAGAAAGCACACAGTGACAAATATATGGTTATGTGTTTTTTTTTATGAAATATAAATATTATAAGTAAAGCAGACAGGACAAAAGTATGTTTCACCGCATTTCGCTCTTCACGTAGCTTACCGGCGGACGACAGTAACACCTTGTTCACGTTCGTTCAACGTTGCGTTTGTGATGAGGCATCAGTAGCACAGCACTCTACAGTATTCAACAATCGCACGAATGCTGTATTTTCTTATTTTTTATTTTTAGGCCCCTGTGACGTTTGTGAGTTAACGTCGTGTTACACTTTACGGGACAGGTTTATCTAGCACCCTGTGCGGGGTGAGTAAAGAGGCCGCAAACCAATCGTCGAGCGGATGGGCAGGCCCGCGAAAGCTCCTCCTTGCCGTTTTCGTGCCGTCGGCAACTGGCGACGTTAGACAAGAATTGGGATCGGTTGGGTTCACCCACGAATCGGCGAATGAGCGAGCACGAACGCAGGCGTGGATCTGGAGGAGGCGCGGCGCAGCGCCAACGTGAAGAACGTGGTGGAGTGCCGCCAGCGCCTGATCAAGACGTTTGTGCGGGAGCACCTGATGGGGGCCCCCGCAGGTGCCCCCACTGCGGTGACGTGCGAAGGGGCATGACCATCCAGAACAATGCACGGTTCGTCTACACCGGCCGCGCCAGGTCGCCTCTCGGACTCCCGTCCCCATCGCCGCCACACCAGCCAGGTGGGTACAGTCATGGACCATTTTCGAAAGTGGCTGCGCCTACCTCGCTCAGAGTTATACAGTCTCAGAACGATGTCAAAGACCTGTTCGACAGGGTAGTTTCTGGCAGCTGTGTCGAATTCGCTTTGGCCAGCAGGCCCAGATTGCTTCTAATGAAGTAAATAACCAGACCTCCGTTCTATGCTCTCTAAAAATAATGTGCTTCTGGTCGACGTGTGCTCGGCACCGCCGCGTAGACTACCTCGGCAGATGGGTCTTTCGTATTGGTAGAGACTGTACCTGACGCTCTAATGATGGCATAACACCACTCTCTCTACATTGGTGCATGTACGGTGCACGGCGCAGCGCAAGCGGGACATTGGCACCTTTTCACTATTTACTTATTAATGAGCGAATAGTTTCCACCACACCTAGAGTTTTGATGCTAGCATATAAATTTTAGGAGATAAACAGGAAAATCCGCCGATTGCTCCTTCACACAAAGAGTTTTGTGTAGTGTATGTTGTCTTTATTGATTTGCATGTAAGCTACCTTTGATTCATGAAGTTGAGCAAATGTTGTTCGAGCGATTTCGTTCCTCCGCCTGGTCACCATAATGGCGAACGGTTTTTAAATGCAGTGCTTTTTCGTTTAGCTGAGTTTGCGTTGTGAATTATGAGTTGCTATTGAAAAGGAACGAAAATATTGCCCTTAAAGGGATGCTGAACTGAAATTTGGAGCTCACAAAACAAGGCGGGAGCAATAGGCGGGACGCTGCAAAACCCAAAAACCTCACTCATACAGCGATATCTCTAACCGATGGCCGTATTTTTGGAAAAGAAGTGCGCGATTGAACACCGCCGACGAGGCTGACGAGACATGTGACGTCGCGATTCTCATTCCCTCTCCTCTTCGCTTCGTCCCCTCGAGCAGGTGAACCGAAGCGAGGCCGCTTCCCCTCATTCTCAACTGTTCGAAGAGAATCGTTACGTCACATTCCTCGCTTGATTGCGCCCTTCTTTTCCAAAAAATACGGCCATCCGTTTGCGATATTGATGTATGAGTGATGTTTTGGCATTCATAGCGTCCCGTTCAACACTTCTGCAACCTTATTTTCGAAATCCAAATTTTGGTTTGGGCTCCCTTCAACTTGGGAACTACATACAGTCAAGCCCGGTTATATCACACTCGGGTATTTCGAAATATTGTTCATATCAAACAGTCCAAACATCCCTTTGAAAATCGCATGTAATAGTATAGGAGCGTTGTCTTTTTGTATCCAACTCCTATGGCGGGGACACTCGATATAGCGAACGAAGCCAGGCGCTCGGCCGGCTGCCTGTTGCTTTTACCGTGATCCGTTTTCTTTTTCAAATATGTGTAACATCAACCAGCTCGCCTGTTTACTTAGTACTCTTTCTTCAATCAAACTATTCTCGTTCGGTCCCATTCACTCTTTCGAGAGCAACGTGTCTGCACACGTCCTGTGCCGCAATTGGTATTCTCTGTCAGAGACACGATTTGGAGTACAGTAATTTCATTACGTTACGGCATAATCTTTCTCTGCACACGCAAATACAAACATGAATATTCACTAGATTGATTGAGTTTGTTTGATATCCCATCTGATCAAACAAGTCGTTGGATCTGATATTGTATCATGTCAGAGGAGTTTTTGTGTCTGATGTCATATCACATAGAACAAGTTTGTTCTCGTGAACAGGCTTAGATACTTTTGAAAGATTCCGTGCTGACTTGTTCCAATCACGTGAGGACGGACAAACTTAGTAGCGCGAGTCGTCTTCCTCGGTCCCGTTTCAGGATGAGGCGCGAGTATGGGGACTTTGGGGACGATGAGGGGATGGACATCCCCGAAGAGGAAGAGGAGGTTCCGGTGAAGGAGGAGCCCGTGGACACGGGTGCACAGACGTACCTGACGCCCCTGGAGGCCCGCAAGCACCTGCGGCTGCTCTGGCAGAACGAGAGCCCGCTGCTGAGGCACCTGTTTGGAGCCCTGGGCTCGGACTCCCAGAAGCATCCCGTGGACATGTTCTTTCTCGAGGCCCTCGTGGGTGCCGCCCACGCGCTTCCGGCCGGTGGGTGTCTCCGTCTGCTTCTTGATTTCTCTGATTTGGGGCACCCCCTGTCGCGGTATGACGTATCAAAAACCAATTTAGAAGCTCATGTTTAGACGGCGTTAGGTCAGTTTGCCTTTGAGGTGTGGCGACGCCCGGTTTCTGCCGTAGATGAGAAATTTAGCGGTGCGGTGTGGCTGCTAGCCTGGGGTCTTCAACTTGCATTGCGGTGTGGCGATGTATGGCCACACACCGGTACGAAGCTCGTCCAGATCCGAAACGGGCAGAGGTGGGATTGAACCAGGATCCCTGGGCTCTGCGGTGTGAGCTTCTGCTTCGCATGCTCCGAGCTGCGTTGCGCACGCATGACCGCCGATTCCTTGTGATGTATCGTACACTTCACTGAGGCAGCAGGACGTGTTGGTTTCAATTAACCCTCTAGCCACCTAGTCGTAGGACAACGGACAAAGGAACCATCATTGTTGCACCCTTTATGGCCCTCTTGCACAAACATGCTTTTCAGCCTGAAAATGTCAGCGCCTCCGACTTTGTATGGGGTGTCAGGGAAGAAACATAAACAGTTTTATTTGCACCTGAGCAGTGGCATAGCCAGGAATAGTTTGTGGGGGAGGAGGAAGCTATGGAACTGTGCATAGAGAGTAAAGGGTTTGAGGGGGTGGTGGGAGATGCATGGTCATTTTCTGGAGCAGGGGAGGGTTTCGACCCTGGGATCATTTCTTCTCCCCGCTATTGCACCTCAAGAAGGAATTGTGCGTTGCCTAGAGAGTCTGACTTGGGCAAAATGTGGTGCCAGCTGTCGGAGCAGAGTGCCAACGTTTTAGAACTTGTGGTTACTGGAGTAAAGGTTCGGATGTTAACAACTGATTTTGCCTACAAGATGACCTGAGCAAGGGTGAACTCTGTGCAGATGAACTTCATGCACGGCCGCAGAAGTATGAGCACCCGCAGACGGTGAGCCTGTCCAAGGTTCTGCAGTGTTGCGGCAGCTGCCAGGAGCAGTGCTCAAGCTCATGGAGCGCAACCAAGACAGCGAATCCTCTGAGGATGCCATGGAGATGCAGAGATTGCAGGTGTGCACGTTTTAGAGTTCATTCCCCAGAAGCCCATGGAAATTTCTCTATATAATATTACTGTAAAGGAATTTCTTATATTGAATTGAAATCTGAAGTCAACACCTCGAATTCCATAAAATTTTATAAAATAGTTTATAAAACAAGATATCATGTTTAATGGTATCAAATGCCTTTCTAAAATCAAGGAATATTCCAGTGGTAAATAGTTCATTTTCAACAATATTGATTAATTTTTTCTTCGATACTAAACAGAGCCATCTCGGTTGACCTTTTTTTTTTTAAACCGGATTGCTGCATTATTAAAACATCTCTTTCATTCAAAAACTTGCTGTAGCATTTTTTTGCCAATTGTTTTAATACCTTTAAAAACAAGGGAGCATGGATATGGGCCTATAGTTATTAATGTTGTCAAAAGAGACCTCCTTTCTGCAAAACAGCAACTCTTGCAATTTTCACGCCATCAGGAAAAGTGTCTGTGGCTAATGCATTGTTACATATATGCTGCAGAGGAGAACACAAAAGGTGTGCCACAGCTATGATTGGTATGGCCTTTATGTCGCCCGCTCCGGCCGCTATGTTTACTATATTTAAAGATCTAAAGATTGCATATATTTCTTGTTCGTCAGTTGCGGTCAGGAAAATGGAGTCTGTGGCTGCAGATGAAATAGAACTTGTTTAATCTTCCTTTTGGGACATGTGACTGCAGTGACGAGACCAGCACTTAAAAAGTAGGAATTAAATTTGTCCACAAAGGTGCAGACACTGTACTGAATACCATCAAACGCTAGTTTACAGGATATCTTACTTTTTGGATTTTCAAAAATGCTTCCGACTGTATTCCAAAGTTCCCTAGGTTCGGTTCGGTATAGCTACGAACTATTTTTATATTATTCTTCACATTCTTTCTTCAGGTCTTTGCCTAATGTTGTTTATCTTTTTTGTTTACATTCAGTAGTATTACCTGGTCTTGTATGGATGAACTTGTGTATAATTTGTTACATTAATTAATTCTTTTATACATCGTGTAGGCGGGGTTTCCTAGACTTATTGTGATTTACTATGGCTGGAAGGAAATGCTTCATTGTAAATGTGCCTCATGCTTCTCTAAACCAATTTCATAACTCAAATTTGGGTCCTTTTCATTATAAAGTCATCCCAACTTCTATCTTCTATCATGTCACGGAAAGAAGCGACGGCATTTACACCAAATTTTGTCATAATACAGAAGGTCATGATAACGACAATTTCACGTTTTAATTAGTGGTAAAAGCAGTATAATGTTACTAAATAAAAATCTTTCTATATAGCGACTAAATAACATGGAGAAAATTGGAAACTCTGATGGAGGGTAGGCATATCAAGTTTTCCCCATGAACGTTATAAAAGACAGTAAATTTTCTGGATTATTTTTATGGCATTGCAAACGTGGATAGCAATTGTGTTATAAAATAGGGACTCACCGTAAAATACCGGGCAAGCATCGACTCAAAATATGAAAATAATCGAAAAAATATGGGATGGGTGCATCTGAGGTCATCAATTTTACATATATTTGTATGTGCATATTTTTCCAGATATTTCAAATTTTGGGGATGAGCACTGGGTGTGGAATGGGCGAATGCAGGGTATTCTCCAGTGTGTATATCTGCTTTTTCCCCCTATAAGACTCTTTTTTCTTCAAAGAGGCGCACGCCATCTTGAAATGTCGTCCCTTCAGTATGGCGAAAACGTTGTTTTCGACGTCGCACATGCCAATGAAGACACCATAGGATGTCTGAGCGTAACCATGACACATTATCGTTTTGCCTCCCCCTTATTTTTACTAGTTACAGGTTGAAACGTTTTGAAGCTATTTTTTTTCGTCGCCCATGCCGGATACGCCTGTGGGGTGGTTTGGGGACGAGTACCTAGAAAAGGTCTCTATATATCTCGGGGAAGCTTGTATAGGGCACATTGCTAGAGTTTTGGTGTGGTAAAGGACGTATAGAAAAAAACCTTCGCCATCGAGACAACGAAATATGCTAAGGTTTGTATAGGTCATTGCTCAAATACAAGGAAAATATTTCTTATGGTATTGAAAATATTAGGAAATTGGTGACACCGAGGGATAAGAGTGCAGGCTTCCTTTTCCCCATATATGTCGAAAAGCTTTGGGAAGCATTTGCGAATGCATCTACGCTGTCGCAAAACTGGGAAAATGCCGTGCCGCAAATTGGGGTGTCTATGGACTCGTGCCTCTCTTTGCCGAGAAACTGGTGAAACGATGCGGCACTTTTTCATGTTAAACAATATATGAAAACATCCACCACATAAAACAAAGGAAGTGTATACCAGAACCAAATAGATTGCAGAAAAGTGCCGTAGAGCAACGTCACACTCATCTTGGTTTGCAACGGTTTTAAATGCCGTGCTCACTGCTGAACTTCTGGGAATAACTTTGTGAAGAAAGTGCGTGGAAAAGATCTGCGATATCTGCCAACTTGGGAAACCTTGGCCTTGTAATTTAGGGATGATTCCCGGAAATGGGGATAAGAGTTCTTGCTTGCTTCGTAATCCTTTCCATACTTAGGGAGTTAATGCAGAGTGCAAGTTTGTCCGCTTCATGCGCAGGGTTATGAAGATGTCAGAACACCGAGCTCTTATTGTCTGTTTGAAAAAATGTGGCTAGAACTCAGGCATCCTAGCATTGAGTCTACTACCCACTATCCTTTCAACCAGAGCCAATCAGAGATCGGCGTCATTCTGAGCATACGCAATTCCTGCCGCATGAAGCAGTGACTGCTCTTCCATGAACATCTGATTGGTGAATTGATTGATTGATTGACTGATTGATATTTTCAGCAGAGTCATTGGACAAGCTACCAGGCAGGACATGAGTTCTAAGCTTCACGTCGCGTGGAACAACCTGCAGGTATGTGTGGAATTTTGTTTGTAGTCTCCTCACACTTCACATGCAAACGACCGAAATTCACCACAGGTTGCGGTTAACGTTGTGGTGGACAGCGAACTCGACAGGCTGAGCAGTAACAAGGCGACGCCGGGCATCAAGCTAGGTGAGGTCGATCACATTGCCTGCATTCATTACAAACTACTTCAATTAAAATCAGTCTGTTTTATTAGCAGGAAGGCATATACGAGTTCATGCTACTGAAAAAGCAGATGGACCCATAACCATTTGCCTTCTGCCGAGCGTTGGCATGTTTTGTTCTTGCAGAAGGGATTTTAATGGAAACAAACTTGGATTTGTGTATCAGTCGCCATGGTCATGCCAGTTCGTCATCAGCTAAAATCTGCGGGTGAACCTCCTGCCACGTGCAGCGGGTTTCTACAGGAGATCACGTGGCGAGTGTCACTGCGGGGCACGTGGCTATGTGGCGAATGCCACTACAAGTCAGCGTAGTCTTGTAGCTATGTGACGTGCATCAGGCTATGCCAGGTCACGTGACTTGCACGTGCAGAAATCGTGGTGTCGTATGACATCGGGGTGTTAACAACTTTATTGGATCCAGTAATGTTGGGCGTCAAGTCATGGCATGATCCGACGTCAGGTTGCCACATATCACTGTGCCACGTGACACTGAGACACCACGTTGCATCACACTGCCCAGATTTCCATATTATATGCTAATGCATTCTGCATATGGAACTTCTGGGTTGGTAGATCAAGGAGTGCATTATTTCTTAGTTCAGAGGCTGATGTGCAAAAACCTTTCTTGCTGGGTTAGTTTCGAGATGCATTTCGACATTGCTGTCAACGGGCTTCTGCGTCAATGCACGTTCTGGAGATGTGCTTTACTTAGCCGTGTTACGATGCTCGGGTTCGTGCTTTGTAGCTTTACCGTTTCGCGCACGTCAACACAGATCCTGGAGAAGAAGGAGGGCCTGTTCCGCAAGCACATGATGGGCAAGCGTGTGAACTACGCAGCCGTTCGGTCATCTCGCCCGACCCACATCGGCGTGGATGAGATCGGAGTGCCGATGGTGTTTGCGGCGAGCTCTCTTGCCCGAGCCTGTCTCCGACAGAATGTGTCAGAGCTCCGGAAGGCTGTCATCAGCGGACCCAACGTCTACCCGGGGTGGCGAGGTAGCATCTAGGCGTGGCAGTGCGCTGCTCGACTCATAAGCTGGACAACGCAGTGGAACGGGTGGACGTGGTGCGAATCCGGCGTCAGTGCTGTCTTTGTGTATTAGGGGGCATTGATGGGCACTAAATTTCGCTGCTTGAGTTCATGCTCCAGGAGAACCACTTTCTACCATGCCTGTACAGTCAAACCCGTTTACAACGAAGAGCAGTGAAACACTTACGATCAGTTCGATATAGCAAGTAATTCGATATAGCAAAAGCCATTTGCGAACGAACTTCCACGATGCATTCGTTGTAAGGTGAGAGCTTCTCTTTCTTTCTCATCTCTTCGCTTTCGCCTTGTAACAACGCACTTTAAAGCTTTTTTAGGGGCGAAGCTCCTTAGGGGCTAGCCATGTCCGTATGTCCGTCCAGTGTCCGAGCGTCCCGTCCGTGCTCCTGCTTGCTCGTGAGCTCCACATGCTCACGAGCACGTGGCGCGATGCTCACATGCAGCGTGTAGAGCAAAAAAAGAAGAAAGAAAAAAAAAGAAGGAAAAAAACACATTTGTCTGCGCAGTCGACAGGATTTGAACCTGTGCGGGGAGACCCCAATGGATTTCTAATCCATCGCCTTAACCACTCGGCCACGACTGCGGGACGAGTAGGGGACTCTGAGATGTGGTAGTAAGTAACTCAAGAGCTGGGGATGTCATGGATGAAACGTTGCATGTAGCCGCTCAACGTCTATACAGGAGAGGGCGCTGCGGTCAAATGCGTATATAATCGCGTTAAACTTTGCATGCATTGTCTCAACGTTTATAGACGAGAGGGCGCTGCGGTCAAATGCTCAAATGCGTATATAACTCACGTTCCATACCACACATTCTCTTTCTGACATGAATGAAAACGAACGAAAGGCTCGGCATGCTGCGGCTCAGCGTCTACGCAGACAAGCACCACCAGAGCTTCGCCCCAATCAACATCATTCACCACGTGGAGATGCGGACCATTTTTTTGTTTTTGCTGAGTTTTTTTTTTTTAGCTTATCTCCCCTTCTGAATCGCATCTCTTCGTGTCCAACAGTTTTGGGATGAAAAGATTTTTCTTTTCTGTGCATGCGTGCAGAGTGTCATTTTTAGCGCTCCCATTCTGAATCACTTCTCTTCGCTCATTGTTTGCAACTCGAGCTTTTGAACTCTCTTTCTTGCCTTGTATTTTGTCTTGGGGGGGGGGGGGGGGGGGGAAGGCGCAGGCTAGAAGACGATTGTTTGAGTCTTTTTGGAAGCCTTCCGGGGGAAAAGTCTTATGCCAATTTTCTTTAAAATCTTTTTTACTTTCCTTTTCTTTTCATTACATCTACTAAGGTCTTTGTCTACTTCTAAACTATCAACAATTACTTAAAAAAGGAGATTTTTTTACTTGGCTAACTAATAATGCATGGAACAGCTAGTAACTAGTTTCTGTTTACCCGTACTTTCTTAAAGGGCAACTTCGGTTGAAAACGAAACCAAAATAAATGACTGGTATCACTTTGGTGGTACGAAATATGATCACATCCGAAATATTACATCAAAGTGAAGCTGCATGTGATCACAGCCGCTCTTTAGTGGGCGGCAAGTGGGTTAGCTAGTCGAGGAATACTGGCGGAGCACCTTTGTGACGTCACGTCGCGGCCCATACGGCTGACGATCAGTGTTGCCGTTCCTCTAGCAGATAGGTTCGGTTTTTGGTTTTTGCCGTAGACACCCGAAACCAAACTTTGAGCCATGATATTTATAAAACTACATACAATATTAAAAAAAAAAAAAAATGAAAGACGTTTGCAACATCCTGTAACGCCGAGTTGGAGCGCAGCTCTTGAGGAGGAGGAGGAGGAAGGAAGGTATATCCCTCCTCCCTCCTCCTCCTCCTCATCCTCCCTGCTACTCCTCCTCCTCCTTCCCTCCTCCTCACCTCCTCCTCCCTCCCCCTTTTTCCTCCCCTCCCCCTCATTCTCTTCCTCCCCTCCCCCTCGTCCTCCTCTCCCTCCTCCTCCTCCCCGCGCGGCGCATTATGGGACATTCCCCATAATGCACCGCGCATACGCTACGCCGACGGCCGACGCCGCTCAAGCCAGAAACGGGCGCCTTAGAGCTACGCTCGAAAATTGTACCTTGTAATTCAGGTACCTTGCGTTAGCTGAACACAGTCGTAATCCCAAATTAAAAATATTGACCGGAGTTGCCCTTTAACTTTCTTCCTTCTCTGTCGTGGCCGGCAGAGCGTTGCTCGTGGAGCACGGGGACGGGACGGTGACGCGGCTGGACCCGACGAACCGCGTCCGTCGGGAGGCCATCGCCAAGCAGCTGATGACGCCGTCGGACTCCTTCAAGAACACCCTGGCACGGTGCAAGACGGTGCACCGCCACCTGCGGACGGGCGACATGCTGCTGCTGAACCGGCAGCCCACCCTGCACAAGCCCAGTATCATGGCTCACCAGGTGAGTCGGGTGATCAGCCCCACTGTCCGCACATCTACCGGGACGTTGCGCTTGAGCTTCGCGGGATGCCGCCGTTTTCTGTTATGTCTGTCACTTACAGGTTGTTTTTTTTTACTAAGCTTACCAGATTTATTTTTATAAAAAGCCATGAAAGCTACACTAATCCAGTTTGTGCAGGTGAGTTATACAGCCAGGGGTCATATTAGGGGGAGGGGTTAATCGTCATGATAAGTTGGCTAGTTACCTTACTTTATTTTGATCAACTTTTTAATTTGAGAAAACAGACATGTTGTTCTAATTAGAAAATTGCTGAGCATCATCTAAAACCACTAAATCAATCATTCTTAGAAAGACTGATCGCATGGGATGCGCACTAGTGCGCTAAAGTAACCGCTCGTGCGACAGGCACAAGGCTGGGGCTACGATTAGAGAGGGAAGAACCGCGAGGGCGCGTTATCGCACCGGTAGCCTTGCTCCTGCTGCCCGAGCGAGAACTTTAGTACTCCACCGTGCTTCCCCCTGTGCTCCAAGTCTTTCTGATATTGACTGATTTAGTGGTTTGAAATGATGCTCAGTAAATTTCTAATTATAATCATATGTTTATTTTCAGTAATTGAAACATTAATAAACATATTTTAGTTGATTAGCCGACTAATCGTTACATTTAGCCCCTATACCATGACCTCTCGCCATATAATTCACTTGTACAAACTGCATTTGGTGTTGCTTTCACATTATTTTTAAACATATCTGTTAATTAAGTTTATAAAGAAACACCCTGTATATTCATCTATGTGCATGTTTGGAACTGGTCAATGCGTTGGACACCTTACAAACGATCTTTCAATGAACGCTTCTCGCTGACAAGCATGATAAACATCATTACCGATTTTATTACTCCTGACAGGAACTTCCACGGTAGTGGCACTTTTAAAACTGTTGCACATCCTTTTAAATTTCGGTGCAACACTAAAAAATTTGTTGTCCAATTTTTTTGCAATTGGTGCAAGTTAGCGCTTGACGACTCGGCCAAACTTGGAATCTTTCTATGGGAAGTGCTTTGTCACTTTGTAGCTTATGGCTGCAAACGTTCGGACGACGCTCGGTGGATTGATCTTTGTTATTGGAGCTTGTCAGAGAAGTGGAACTTTACACACGTTTTTGTTTGATTCGCCAACGACTTCAAATTGACCTTCTTGTTTCTTGACAAGTCTAACTTCTGTTAAGTGGGACTGTATGTATTTAGACAAAATCACTGTCTTGCTGTTTGTGCATGCAGCATTCCAGCCCATTGTGCAGGTATTTACTTGTCGTCGGTAACGGCTAGACACTTCTGTAGCATGAAAACGCGACATCTTTCTTCCCGCTCTTACAGGCACGAGTGCTGCCCGGTGAAAAGACACTGCGTCTGCACTACGCCAACTGCAAGTGCTACAACGCCGATTTCGACGGCGACGAGATGAATGCCCACTTTCCCCAGAGCGAGCTGGCACGCGCAGAGGCCAGCCAGGTGGCGACGGTAAACCGGCAGTACCTGGTGCCCAAAGATGGCACCCCGCTGAGTGGACTGATCCAGGATCACGTGATCGCGGGCTCTCTGCTCACCATGCAGGGACGCTTCTTCAACAGGTGAGGAATTCGGCCGCGTCCGATTGAGACGCAGTGCGGAACCTGTGTTTGTAGCGATATGTCGACTTAGAAAGCGGCTCTTTACTGCGTCTTCCTGCAAGTGAGTTTCCCACATCCGTAAGCATTGTGCGGTTTTTAAGGTAGAAACGCCGGAGGAAGTTTGTGGTTTTGTTTCTAAATATCGTATTGTTTTGCTTCTGAGGGGACTTGTTTTTAATTTGTTTTCGGAACATACCGTATTTACTCGCAAAATGAATGCACCCCCAGAACGGGCATCAATATTTGGACTTTTTTGCTTTTCTCGTGTAATAAACACACTTTTAATTTTCGGCTCCGCGAGTCTTGAAGTTAATTTTCTTTGCCGCTAAGCTACCAGGCCAAGTCAAGTCAAGCCAAGCCAAGCCGGCTCTCGTAACGTGCTGCAGTTGCATGATTGTGGAAGTGATCAACTGCGAAACCGAGCGGCACGCATGCGTAGCAAAGTTGGGGTTGAGGAATTGCCCAGCCCTGGACGTGCTTCATTCATCGGATGCATTGATGTCGACAAACGTGCCGTCGTTTGTGATCCACTTTTGGACAGTGATATCGTGAAAGTGTTTAGGCCTGAGAACGGTCGCATCGCTCTCCATGCTGAGTGAGCTTCATAGGTTGCTTTTTCTTCAGCAAAAGGCACGCCAAAGGCGCCCTAATAAGGTACGCAATTTATAGAGCATGGTTACTGTGGCGCGCCCATGATCGAGCCATGGGTGCGTCTCTGTCAGTGGAGACGTTCCACAGTACCGTGCCATGTCATATTGGCACCTAGAATGAGATTCGCACAAAGTGTGTAAATGCAAAAATTTTCCCCCGCGTAATGAATGCACCCTCCAAATATGTGTCAATTTTTCGGGAAAATAAAGTGTGTTCATTATGCGAGTAAATACAATAACTTTTTTGTGTAGTAACACCACGCACGAGAAGTAGTGGATGACACCAGGACCAGTAACATCTATCGCAAACCTGTTTGAGAAAGGGAAAGAAGGAGCTGAGTGTCGATAATTGCTTTGTTGTCCTAAAGCCTTGCATACACAAAAAAAAAAAAAAAATGTGCTCCTTCTTTTTTTTGTTTTTGCAGTGTTGCGATTACAATGTTTTGTGGCTGGTACTGTTTCCTTGTGTGTCACAGCTTAGTTGTGTCTGTTTGCATTTCCTTTTTTATGACAGGGAAGACTACAATCAGCTTGTGTATGGTGCACTGACGTTTGTACCGTCGTCTATCAAGCTGCTTCCTCCGGCGATTCAGAAGCCAGAGACCCTTTGGACTGGAAAGCAGGTTGGTCTCCCGAAACTGTGACTGTCTCTGTTGCCTTTGGAAATCTGTGGTGCCGATTTGCTAAGCAACAGCGGTATATCTTAGCGTGATTCTAGTTGCTTCTCGCATTGTTTTGAGTCCTTGGTGGATCTGTTTTGTGTTTGTCTAGTGCTGGCCTTCACCTGAAACAACGTGGGTTACAAAGCTAGAACGAAGAAGTCTTGTCTTCTTTACCTAACTCCTGTGGTTGTTGTGGCGGCACCAGTAATGCAGGGGAAAGCAACTCGAAAGCAGGCTCGTGTATTTGAGCTGGTTGGGGATTTGCTGCTCTGCGCGTCTTCTGCGGTTTGGACCTGCAAAGTTTGGCTTCTCTTGACGCCGATGTGTCTGTACCACGCAGGTGCTTTCCACGGTACTCATCAACTGCATCCCTCGGAACAGACCGGCCCCGACCGTTGAAGGCAAGGCCAAGATTCCTGCCAAGGCAAGTCTAGTTGTCGGCAGCCTGCGACAAGCCTTGTTCCTCGTTGGCATGGATTACGACGCGAGCTGCCGCAGTGGCCGTCGGCCTGATCAAACTTTAAGGGAGGTTTCACCTGTGTGTGCCATTTGTATGTTTCCGTGCACAGAGAATTGTTAATAATAGAATTACCTGGGATTTCGCTAAGGGACACTCGGAAGTGACTAAAACGAAGCATTAGTAGTTTTATTACAACTTCGGGTACCCGTGCGTCACGTGACGTGTCGTCAGGATCGTCCCCTGCGCAGGCGTGGCTGAGGCCGGGTTCGGAAGTGAACGAAGCAGAGGCGCAGATGAGCGAGGGGCAGGTGGTGATCCGGGACGGAGAGCTGCTCTGCGGCGTTCTGGACAAGGCCCACTACGGTCCGACCCAGTTTGGACTGGTTCACGTCTGCTACGAGGTATGCCCAGAGTTTCGGGAACGATTTCCGCTCCGAATTGTTTCTAGAAGCGCGCACATATTCTTAGCTGGAACATTCAGGTTAGAATGTTGGTGCTTTCAGTTCAAGGTTCGAAATGACTGGTAGCAACATTAGAACTATTGAATTCAATAGCTCAAAATACTATAATCTATCTAGTGCTGTCAGTTTATCCCGTAAAGTGCGCTTCCGCCATGTGATGGGTGCGTTCCAGGGAAGCGACACCTACTCTGGCGGTAGTGGAATGATCCGAGTGCCTCATAATGTGCTGTAAGCTCTATAGCTCCCTTTTAAAAGTGTGCCCTCTCTAGTAGCTGCTGCATCGATTATCCGAGGCTGCCATATTTTGGGCATGCACACCGAGCATGCATTGGACGCGAGCGCTGTGTCAGCGTTTGGCACGTACGTGGGCCTCGTGCGTTCGACACGAGTGCTGTGTCATTGATCGGTGCAAGCTCGGATCCAGTCACACAGTTCGCGCAGGAAGCGATGCCCAAATATGGCAGCCGCCAATGTTGCCTGATGGACATTTGATAAGGGTCTATTGGAGGTCAGTTTCTGAGTTCCTCCTCTTGATGGGCACTACTTACTCCACCTGTGCCAGCATTCTGTCTTGTCAGAGAGTGAATTAAAATTGATTAACTGTCCATTTTCCAGTTGTATGGAGGCGCCATTTCCAGTCTTGTCCTGACCGCTTTTGCAAGGCTGTTCACCCACTTCCTCCAAACCCACGTTGGGTTTACGCTCGGCATAGAAGACATCTTGGTCACGCCTCAAGGTATGGCTCGTCATAAAGAGACCGTAAAAGTAGAGATCTGCGACCATCAAACTTATGCCGGAGCTTCCCTTTAAGTTGCACCTGAACTGGTGCTCGGTTCCATTTCAGGCCGACAAGAAACGCAAGAAGATCATGAAGATGGCGAGGAAGGAAGGAGACGGGGCGGCCAAGAAGGCCCTGGGAATCGAGGAGGACATTGCGCCCGAGGACCTGGTGGAATCTCTGCGGGAGCGCACCTCTCCCGCAACGACCGCTACCTTAAGCAGCTGGACGCCAGCATGAAGTCCGTCACGGACGACGTCAACAACCAGATCAACAAGTATGACCCTTTCCCTTTTACAGCGGTAGCTGTTAGTGCCCCTTCCCAGCAAAAAGTGTTCGTGTATGAATGCAAAACCCCACTCTACAGCAGAGGGACAGCTGCTCCCTCTCCCTGTCGTTCCTCACACATACACGCCAAACTGCGGCAAGGCTCTCCCTCGCTCCCTCCCTCTCCCCCTGTAGGCCATTCTTAGAACCCATTGCAAACATTGTACAACAAACTGGTTGAAGACAAATCTCCTTCAACGTGCCTTTCCACAATGTGGCAGCTACCGCTGTCAATTGCAGCACAATTTGTGTGTTGGTTTGCAATTCTTTACGAGAGAGTCGTTTTCTTGGGCTTTTGTGAGTGAAGTTTACTGTGGTACAATCACTTTCTTCCCAGGGCCTGTATCCCGGATGGTCTCCTGAAGAAGTTTCCAGAAAACAACCTCCAGTTGATGGTCCAGTCAGGAGCTAAGGGCGGCATGGTGAGGCTGCAAGGGCTGATTGGCCCCTGCATGACGTTTTTGGAGCCGATTTGTGTCTCCAGGCATACGTTCCTTGGCCCCTAGTTGACAGCTCTGTGCTTCATCCGTGAGATGTCGTAAGAGCTTGCTGAAGAGCGGCGAGAAAGTGAATGCTTGATGCCGTCTGGTGGTCTTCTCAGATACTCATGGTTCTAGAATATCCTTGCAAAGGGATTTCTCTGAAGCCTCTGAAAAGTTTCTTTTCGATCATGTCGGCCGATCAGCCAACATCGGCGAATCTTGGCCGATCGGTGATCTCGGCCAATGTTCGCCAATCAACCGATAGTGTTTGACGCTGGCCAATCAACCAATATTGGCCGATCGACTAATGTCGGCCTATCAACTGACATGGCCAATCGGCCAGCACTGGCCGATCAACTGACGTCGGCGGATCAGTTGGCATTGGCCAACGATTGACAAATGTTTTGACGATAAACTGACCCAGACATTGTCAATTGATTGAGTGGTTGTAGCGGAGGGTTTTGTGCTGTGTTTCTTCTGCAAAAGTGTCCATAGAGATTCCTTTGTGCCTTGCAGGTAAACTGCATGCAGATATCGTGCCTGCTAGGCCAGATTGAGCTGGAAGGGCGGAGAGTGCCCCTGATGCTGAGTGGGGAGGACCCTGCCGCTCCTTTCTACCCTATGACACCAGCTCCCCGGGCAGGGGATTCGTGGACGGGCGCTTCCTGACGGGCATCCGTCCGCAGGAGTTCTTCTTCCACTGCATGGCTGGCAGGGAGGTAGGCTGGCAACCCGTGCTGCCCAGTGGTGTAGCCAGGAGGTTTTTTCAAGGGGAATGGCTGGGACCTTCGTGACTTGGAGAGAGGGCTTGTTCAGGATCCTGAGCACAGGGGCCATCCTTGGCTCATATAAGGCAATATAGGTCCCACGTGGGCCCCACATGTGCCAACATAGATCTGAAATGAGTCCTGTATGTTGTCCATGCAGGCCTCATATGAGGCTCCCCACCTCTGAGCCCATATGGCTCTATATGAGCCTCACGTGTACCCATTAGGCATGGGCGAATAGAGGATTTTGGATCCGAATCGAATTTGAAGCGAATAGTGATTTTGGCCTAATAATTTCGAATCGAATAGTTCAAATAGTACAAGCAACAAATACCACAAGATATGTTTTAAACTTTATTTTTATATTTGTCCTTATTCGGTATTAGAAGTACTGTAATTGATAATTTCAATTGCAGTGAGTTCGAGAGCACGAAATGGTCGGAAGCTTGCGCCACCTGGCCGGAAATCCAAGCCAGAGTATTCGGAAAGGTCTAATAATTCAATATTGTTGAATAATTTCATATTGTCGAATACTTAAATTCGATTCGACGTGAATGCCGAATAGAACAGAATTTCGATAAGCTATTCGTAATAACAGAATATTCGCCCATCCCTAGTACCCATATACTAGGTCCCATATGGGTCCATGTAGGCCCCATATGGGCCAACAAAGATATCATAGGAGTCTTATATGGGTACATACAGATTTCATGTATACATATATGGGGTGTAAGAGGTCTCAAATGGGCCCCACTAGATGTCATCTGATTTCTATATGGGCCAGCATAGGTAGACAAGTCTTATATGGGCCCATACAGGTTCTGATTTATACCCATATACGTCCCATATGGGTCTATGTTTGTCATATATGCTCCAATGTAGATCTCGTATGAACCCTATATATGTCCATGCAGGTCTTGTGCGTACACCTGTGGGTCCACGTACAGTAATTTCTCGTTATAACAAGGGTCAACGGGACGGCAAAAAAGTTTGGTAGAAGTGGTAATTCAATAAAAGCGAAAGAGCCAAGAAAACCGCGACAGCCTACTTTAAAGGGCGATGCAACAACTTTTGTACTCTGCGTAAAAACTGCTTAGAACAGATCCCTGACTTTAATGACGTGTGAAACACCCATTCGTTTTTATCACACACAATTGAACTCGCAGAAATTGCTCACTCCCTGGGGTTGGCAAGGCACACGGACACGTACTGAGTTCCAGACATTGTTATGGTTTGGCTATTGTCGTCAATGCACCGATTGGACACGGGCCTCTACCCGAATGCTTCTCGAGTTATCCGTTATTACGAGCCCAAACCGAGTGCCCACGCAATGCTCGGGTCCAAGCTATGAGCCGCATTCAAATTTCGTCACTGGGTGGTACTGCGACCGCCCAGCTATGTCATCAAGTTTTGCGAAGGGGAGGTTGAATGAAAACGCTCGCTTTTGTCCTTGAAATTACACCGCAGCAAAGCAGTTTCTTGGCCAGTGACATTGAGTGCAAGTATCCTTGAGTCCCACTAGTGCCAGTAAGCTCGTGTAAAGTGAAAAACAGTCCAATTGAATATCGTTGCACTGCCCCTTTAAGGTGGACGGGAACATTGCAAAACACATTGACCGTATATTCATCCAAACAAACCTTGGTTATGAACAAGCGCGGCAGCTTTATCGAGTAAAAAAAATAATGAACTGGAGTTTGCCGTTTTTGTCTGGGCATCAGTTCTCGAACTACACCAGGCATCGCAAGAATGCTGTCGCTGCTGGTGGACTCCACTTTGTTTCGAAGCAGCCTTAGGATGTTTTGAGTCTCTGCAGTCGTCAGTGTTTCCTGAGGTGCCTCTCCTATGTCGCTTCGTGTTTACCCTGGCCGCACACAAGGTCTACAATCGCAGCATCCGTGGCAGGAGCAACAACGGGAATGTCCGCATCGACAGGCACGAACAAATCAATGTTATCCTCGGTGGCTTTGGCAACATGTTTGCACATACTCCTGTAGAGGTCGTTGCAGCTCTGGAAATCGTGCACTGGCTTGGCAAGCATGCTCGCGAGAGAAAATCCGACTTGCGCAAAGCAGTTGGCGGTTTTTTATCTTTGGGTCGTCGGCGCGCTCTTGCATGAAAAACTTCTCGGACTTGTCCAGTATGCCTTGCTTGTTCTGCAAACTGGTGGACAGTGTCGAACAATTGATGCTGGAATGTCGAATTCTTTGGCGATTTCGGACTTGGGCCAGCCTCTTTTCTGAACCACGCAGATCTAAGCGACTTTATCTCTCCGGGCTCCATCGGCTCCATTACTCCCATGACCCGATTCTAACAGGAGTCGGGCAGCGTCGGCCATGGGCGCCGTGAGCAGCGTTTGAACGTGGATGAGGCTGCTGCTGCTCGCTGGCTGCATCGGTGCATCTGCATCGGAGGCGGTGCTCTGCGCGCTCTGCCCTCCGTCGCCCATTTGCTCCGTTTTCTTGTTTGCCGTTTTCCCAGCTTGCCGTTTGCCTCGGTGGAGAAGGGGAGGGAATGAAAGGACCTCCATGCGTCTCCGTGTAGGCTTGCAGGCTTTTGGCACCTCCGCCTTCGTAATAAGCGTGGTCAGCCGCCAATACGCTTGGAATAATCCAGATCAAAATGCGGGCATTTCGGTCGGGACCACTTTAAACTTCGATAAAAGCGATAATTAAAAAAAGTGATTTTGTTATAACGAGGGGTTACTGTACCAACGTAGATCTTGTACGAGTCCTCTATGGCTCTGTCCCATAGGTCCCATCTGGGTCCATGTAGCCCTCATATCTGCCAATGTAGATTTCGATACGAGTCCTCTATGGCTCTGTCCCATCTGGGTCCATGTAGCCCTCATATCTGCCAATGTAGATTTCGTACGAGTCCTCTATGGCTCCTGTCCCATCTGGGTCCATGTAGCCCTCCATATCTGCCAATGTAGATTTCGTACGAGTCCTCTATGGCTCTGTCCCATCTGGGTCCATGTAGCCCTCATATCTGCCAATGTAGATTTCGTACGAGTCCTCTATGGCTCTGTCCCATAGGTCCCATCTGGGTCCATGTAGCCCTCATATCTGCCAATGTAGATTTCGTACGAGTCCTCTATGGCTCTGTCCCATCTGGGTCCATGTAGCCCTCATATCTGCCAATGTAGATTTCGTCATCTGGAGTCCTACTATGGCTCTGTCCCTATGTCTGTCCAGGTCCATGTAGCCCTCATATCTGCCAATGTAGATTTCGTACGAGTCCTCTATGGCTCTGTCCCATCTGGGTCCATGTAGCCCTCATATCTGCCAATGTAGATTTCTGTACGGAGTCCTCTATGGCTCTGTCCCATCTGGGTCCATGTAGCCCTCATATCTGCCAATGTAGATTTCGTACGAGTCCTCTATGGCTCTGTCCCATCTGGGTCCATGTAGCCCTCATATCTGCCAATGTAGATTTCGTGCGAGTCCTCTATGGCTCTGTCCCATCTGGGTCCATGTAGCCCTCATATCTGCCAATGTAGATTTCGTACGAGTCCTCTATGGCTCTGTCCCATAGGTCCCATCTGGGTCCATGTAGCCCTCATATCTGCCAATGTAGATTTCGTACGAGTCCATGAAGTTCTCACATGGGCCCGTTGGTCCCGTGTAAGTTCCACCCGGCAAGTGGGTGTCTTTCACTTTTGTTAATTGCTGTGAAGTTGGGATTCACTGGTGGGCACGTTTCAGGGACCTTTAGTGTGTCTATTGACTGCCCGGCATTGACCTGCAGGGTCTTGTGGACACGGCAGTGAAGACCAGCCGCAGCGGGTACCTCCAGCGGTGCCTGATCAAACACCTGGAGGGCCTGATGGTCGGCTACGACCAGACGGTCAGGGACAGCGACGGCAGCGTCATCCAGGCAAGCCTACCTTAGGGTTCGCTCTGACTGCATTCGGGCTTTGTACTGGTGAAGACGTCACTTCTGTCATTGCTGTGACTGGGAGCCGCGGGGGTTTGAACAATCCCCGCAGGTTAATGGGTTGGATACTCTATACTTTGTTCACTCATAATCTGGCAGCGCAGTAGGGGTTATGCACTTACCAGGCCAATCAACCACCTCCCATTCATCATCTATCCTTGCTCTCTGCCCGTGGTTGTGGGCCAGAGAGTTATCACATGGCAAAAGATAAACATAAGGCTGGTCCAATGAACACTGGGCTTCCACCGCACTGTCGGCTTAGGGGTGAACAAACTATACCGTGAAACAAAACTTTGAAGGAAAAAGAGGGATAATATTTTATTATTCTTTTTTTCAAATGTCCCGTAACCAGTTGTCTTGGGACCCAACAGGGCCAATTCCCCGGAGGGCAAACAAAATTGAACTTTTCCTTCCTTAGTTTATTTAGAAATTAATTTTTTCTATATTTTATAAATATGTGAAACAGGCCATGTCATCCAGTGGCTTTTGCCACTTTGAATTCAGTTAAAATGAAATTTGAGTGTTTACACAAATAGATTTGATCTTACAGGTGAGTAAGCAATATTCACTTATGTAGGTAATCAGTATTTTCACAATATTAATGTACAGTGAATTGCCTCGAATTCGTGTTCTTACAGTGTTGTACTGTGTACAAGCTATCAGAGTTTAAAGATTTCACTGGACTTCACCTGCTAATGTTACACTTTCTTGCTATAGCAGTATCTTTACAACTGTATAGAAATGTCCACTCTGTACATTTTTCCTTATACATAAGGTTGAGTTTATAGCTGCTGTAGTTGTTTTTGATAAATAATTTGCCGCAGTATGTCACTCGCTCTGTGTGGTCTAGTATGGATCTGATTAAAAATTTGCCATACTTTGTGTTTATTTTTTCTCATTCTTTTCCCAACGACCGCAGTTCCAGTACGGAGAAGACGGTCTGGACGTGCTGAAGATGCAAATGCTGAAGCCGAGTCAGTTCCCGGTGCTGATCAAGAATGCGGAAGCCTTGCTTGACAGCAAGGAGCTTGAGCAATGTCAGAGCTTCACAGACCACGAGGAACTGCACAGCGCAAAAAAAGCGGTGAGTGCTGCTTCTTGTGCACCGATACCCAGTCTTGATTTGGCACCTTTATTTCTTGTTGGGTTTTCATCTCTCTTTCACATGCGTCTCTGCAACAGCCGGTGGTGTGTGGCGTTGCGATGTCCCCTCGATGCTGGACAGTGACACACTCCTCATCAGATGTTAGATGTTCAGTGTGTGTGTGTGTGGGGGGGGGGGGTGCATTGGTACATCAAAATTCAGAGTTTATCAGATAAATCCGAATTGTTCAAAATTCTACCAGTGGGTGTTTTTTTGGAGTTTCTCAGTTTTATCCGAAAACACGGGACCCTAATTATAGTGTACGACATATAGACTATACATTGTTTAGTATACTATATATAGACTATGGTTTAGAGTCAGGGCTTTTCCCAGGAATTTTTTAGTGGTGGACATAACCACTTTGCGAGCGGGGGGGGGTAGTTTGCAATGCGGCACAATCCGTCTTGCTGACAGAACGCACTTTGCGTAAGCTCTCTAACCTTGCGGCCCTGTGAGTGGTGCCACGCTGCGTGTGATAAAACAAAAAAACAAATTGCCTTGGGGGAAAAAAAAATAAGTGGGGAAAGAAAGGTGGGGTGCGAGCGAAGAGGTGAAGATAAAGCAAGCCACGGCGCGAGCAAGCATTGAGCAGTGAAAGAAAAGTTCTCTTGACTTTCTGCTCTCTGCCACTCGCAGCCTGCAGAGAGAACTGCTGCACAGTGCACGTTCATAGCGTCTGTTTTATTTTGTGTTTCTCCTTAGCAAACAAACCCCCCCCCCTTCCCCCCACCCTCCCAGCACTGCCGGCGGCACTCTGCGGCTCTGCTCTTTTTGTTTGAAAGAGTGGTGGCAGTCGGCAATGCGGTAACACGCGATAACGTGGCAGTGTGCAGGCTTGCTGAGTACGATGGTCTGCAGCCATGTGCGCAGGCAAAACTGCATCGTCATCCAGTTGCATAATCGAGCGGTGGGCGGTCAGTCAGAGCGGTGGGCGGCATAGCCACTGCCGCCCACCGTGGGAAGAACCCTCTATACAATATACATACTATATGTAGATATAATAGTCTATAGACTACTACTATATATATATGATATAGATATAGCGTTAGAACTTCGATTTAACTGAAGTCATCTGGGACCTGATAATTATTTCGATTACAATCTGGGAACTATCGTAAAATCAAGGAAGGAAGACCTCGCGCAGAGGCTGCGCAGGGAATTCAATTTGTTCGTTAAATCGGGAATTTCGTAAAATTGGGTTTCGTTCAATCGATGTTCAACTGTATATACTTTATATATACAGGGTGGCTCAAGTCACCAGGCTCAATCTAAAATGGACCGTAAATATCGACGCCTGCACGTAGCAATCTAAACTTTTCGCCAAAGGTGTATTTCACAGGTTGGTTTTTCTTGTAAAATTACAACGCGTAGTTCTCTTTCTGTAAAAAATAGGGCCAAGAAACTTGCCAGGGTCTACGACGGGCGGCGACCCATACGACCAAGTCCAGTAGCGGGCTGTGTTTGGCGTTCGTATTGATAGATGGCGTCTGGAGCAGCGTCTGAAGGTGCAGCCGACCAGCGAAAGAAAGCAGACGACAGGCAGACGAAATCCGTTGGCAGCAAAAGCGCCGCCGTTATGCAGACGTGTTTTTTTACTTTAAGTTCTGCTTTTATTGTCCGCATTTATTTTTTAACCGAAGGTACATTTCAAAAAGATTATATTCATTTTAATAAACCACAGTGGTCGCGAGCCGTCGCGATAAGGAGGTAGCGCCATCTATCAATACGAACGCCAAACACACCCCGCTACTGAACCCCTGTCGTCTGCGTCGCTGCCCGCCGTAGACCCTGGCAAGTTTCTTGGCCTTATTTTTTTACAGAAAGAGAACTACGCGTTGTAATTTTACAAGAAAAAACCGACCTGTGAAATACACCTTTGACGAAAAGTTTAGATTGCTACGTGCAGGCGTCGATATTTACGGTCCATTTTAGATCGAGCCTGGTGACTTGGACCACCACCCTATATATAAACACTACATATAGTGTCTATCTATCGCCTAGACATACATGTGAACTGGCCTTAAAAAGCAAAATGGAGTTTGGAAACATCGTTACGAGAACCCACATTGAGAAGACGTTCTGAACAGGAACGTGCATTGAGAACGTCTTCCCATTACTCGAGGAGGGCGAGCTGAAGAGAGGCCGACCGTTTCGTTCCAGGTGAAGAAGTGGAAAAGGAAGACGGATGGAAGGCAAGAAGAGGAGAAGAAGCGCCGCGAGAACGCCTTCACCTTCTTCTCGAGCCGCGAGGGCGGGGAGTACCGCCGGCTGTATCCCGGGACGAACCCCGACACCGGGCGGCAGCTGCACTGCGAGAAGCTGATCGAGGCGTTCCAGGCACTCGAGCACAAGTCCCTGAAAAAGTATGCAGTGCTGACATTTGTGCTAAGCTGGAAGAAAATTGACTGCGACTTTTGTCTCTGAAGTTCTATGACGTATGGAATGAAGCGGTCGCTTAGGTTTGTTTGGAAGACGTTAAGGTGTCGAGTCAGGGTGATGCGTGACACCGTGACATTGCCTGAACTGACATTGTAGTGCGGCGTTGTGCGACATGGCCCGACGTCGTGAAGCGACTTTAGTACGTTACGTGACCGCCATGTCATTTGGCATCACGCAACGTTGCATAATATCGCGTCCCATTGCATGACGTAAATGTCGCATGCCGTGGGGTATGTGCGGACACTTGGACGCACGGACAGACAAATTTCTGGGGGTAAGGGCTTTCGTTAAAGGGGATTCCATGCCTTGAAACAATGAGTACTAGTGTTGTCTCCGTTTGTAACATTCCTCTGAGGGAGCGTCTCCAACGTAACCGGTGGTTAGGGTGTGGACAACTTTGTCTGCCGTGTACCTTAAAGGGACACTTCGACGAAATTTGAAATGTACCCGTCATGCTCAGCAATAGGCTGAATATGATTCACAATATCCGTAAAGACTCCTCGCAACACAGTTCACATGTCTTTTTTCTAACTCGAGCATGTCCACATTGTGCTAAAAATCCCAGCAGAGGTCACTTCATTAATTTTAAACGTTGCTTGTGACTTCACAATTGCCAATCTCCATGCACAAAATTGCAGCGATTGGTTCTCTGCCTGTTGCTTGGGGAAGTAGACTTGTCACCTTTCTTTTGTCCATGGAAGAGGTTGCATTAGTTTCTGGTAAATGCAATGGCTTTTGCGGGAAGCAAGTTGCAAACGTTGCGCAACATGCTTGTGGCACCTCCCTGTTGCAGGCTGAACAAGGCCATCGTGAAGCCGGCTGACCCTGTGTGCTCCGTCGTGCGCAACGACCTTAACCTGGGGGCGATTTCTGAGCGGTTGGACGCCCTCGTCGAGGACTACATCAGCAAGAACCCGCACAGGCTGCTCGTGGATCCCAAGCGGTCCCCGGACGGCTCTGCGAGTGAGCGCGAGAGGAAGGTCCTGTCTCCCGACGACTTCCGGAACGTGGTGTACCTTCGCAACCTGAAGTCCATCTGCGACCCGGGCGAGCCGGTTGGCCTCTTGGCCGCCCAGGTGAGCGCTCCCGCCACGAGACTTTGAGACTTTATTACCGTAAAATCCCGAGAGATCGCCCACCTAACATCAAGAGCAAATCGTGTGAAAATGTGGAGTGGGCTAACTTTCAATGTACAATCAGGAAAAGTTTAAAAATTGCTATATTTAGGTCGTGTCCCTTCCAAGCTTGTTATCGTGGCAAGGGGCAACGAAGCAAAGATGACTGTACTTCCCAGTCAGCAACGTTTGGTTGTATCCCACCATATCTAACAAGCCGCATTTACACCGAGGCTAGCATTGATCCCAACACTACTATTACTAGGAGTGGGCTATCTTTCGGTGTTTAAAAAAATATTGCAAATCAAGGCAAAAAAAAAAGGGTGGGCTATCTTTCGGGAGTGGTTGCATCTTTCGGGATTTTACGGTAGTCATAAAACAAAATTATGCACGTGTACACTGCGTGACACGGTTAAACCCTGGCGTTTTCTTCATAGTCCCCAGTTCGCCTGTAAATTTTCTAAGCACACAAACAAACATTGCTGAAATAGTAACCTAAATATTGGGTCAAAATAAGTATTTTTCGCAAAGTTATTGAATCTACGATTTTGGTCCTCACCGCATTTTTCAGAATGAAAGTCTCTAGTGGCAACGATGAAAAAGTGACGTCAGGGGAAGGCAGGGGTTCACTCTTTGGACCGTGGACTTTTTTTTCCAACTGATACCGAGCAGTTTCATGGTGTTAAATGAATGCTTTGGAATCTCGCTCCAGCACCCGCGCAGCAGCTACAAATAAATGCTCAGCATAGTCAATTTTTAGACTGCCCGCTCGACCCGCAAGCCTACCTTCCCCGACGTCACGGCACTGAAAAGTGCGGGTATAATTGAATTTCGGTTTCGGCATGATTTTCACTTGCCGATTTCGCAATAACCATTCTGAATTTTGCGACACTAGATAGCATATCAGAAAGGGTAAAGGCTGGTGATTCCGAAAATATAGTTAGTTGGCATAGCTAAAAAAATTGCCAGAATACCCCTTTACTGTTGTCGTGCGACTCGGTTAATGTTGAAGGACTGTCATCAACACCACTAGTGTAGTAAAAAGTGCTAATTCAGGGTACTAACTTAAGTGGTAAAATTTGATGTCTGCCGATGCACTCCTGAAGTAAAATGCGATAAATTGCCGACGCTATGTTTCTGCCAAAAATGTTGTGCAGTGCACATGATCTGGATCCATGGCCAAAGCCTATAATCTGCTTCACCTTGCGACGGACCGCAGGAGACGTTACAAGCCATTGCATGCAACCCAGGGCCGTGTGACTTCCACGTGACATTCGGAGAGGTCTCGGCAGCGCGCGGGGTGCGTAGTCAATGGATGCGTCCACGGCGCTGGAATGGGTGGGGTCTTATAGCGTAAGGCAAAACAGGTCATGCGACGCTCGCACGGCATTAGATTGGCTTTGATGGCTCATGGCATCCGCTTCGATCCATCGTAAGGTGAAAGAGAGTGTAAAAAATGTTTTAAAATATGTTTCCAAATTTTATAATTTTTTTCTCTCTATCGCAGAGCATTGGGGAGCCGTCCACACAGATGACACTCAACACCTTCCACTTTGCGGGAGGGCGAGATGAACGTGACCCTGGGGATCCCTCGGATGCGGGAGATACTCATGGTGGCCAGCGCCAACATCGCCACCCCGACCATGGACCTGCACCTGCTCCCCGCGGTGGACGCCGAGCAGCAAGGCCGATCGGCTCAGGGTGCTCATCACCGCCGTCAACCTGGCCCAGGTATTGCCGCCGTCTAAACGCTCTGAGACAAACAATCCGAGAGCTTGAAGTGCACCCTAAACCGTAGTAACGCTAAAGTATGGTTAGAAGTTAGTGCCAACCATGCTGTAGTTGCAGAGGCACTCTTAAACGCAGTCAAGTCTGGCCCCAGTTGCACTTAACTGCAGCTTAGTGTGCTTATGTAAGTCGGGTGTTAGAGAGTAAATACTGTTTACCGTGCACTTCATTTCATCAGCCAGGATTCAGCTTGCATGCATTCAGCGTAGTGGTAAATCAGCGTCTAGGGAACAGCGCCCGATGCAGCACTTGGCTTGAACGTTACTTGGCAGTGATGCACTGCTGAATCCAGGCTGTATCACTAACATAGCGAAAAGTCGGTGTGCATCGACAAGGCTGCAGTGCGTATTACCGGCGCTTGACTATTACCGCCTAGGTAGCACTGTGGTGTATTGTGAGCAGGACTAAAGTGCAGAGCGCAGCACATTTCTTTGACCGGACCTGCTTTGTGTGTGTTCTCAAGAAGTGAAAGCATCCTTCGAGGCAATACGCTTGTGCTCGTAGCGTCGGCTTTGCTTGCGCTCTTGTTGAAACGAAGTGTACAGCTCTGTGGCCGGCGACAGTTTAAGAATACAGTAGGTGCTCCACCTTGACTGCAAGCTTTCTTCCCTTGATAACACTTCATCACACGGGCAGCCAAGGCTTGACAGAAGGCAATGAGAACATGCTGGAAGTGAAGCCTCTACTGGGCCCTTAACCTGTCAGCGACGATAGAAGTTATCTTTAGAAAGTAATTAAGTTATAATTTACATGAACCTAATGAATCCTTGAATTTCACTTTGGCGGTCTAGTCGTCAGAATACACGTTTCACGTCCATAGAGCTTGAAGCAAGCTGTGTTACGTGCGCTTGTTTCTGTTAAAAGTGTACTTATGAGTCTCACATTTCTTTTCTTTTTTAGCTGCTGATTTTCAATTGAGCATACAGTTAAGTTAAGAGTACAGTTATGCTTTTTATGAATATATCTGGTGACAGTTGCTATCGCTGACATAAAGTAACTGCGCCAGGTTCCAGTTCCTTCTAGAATATGTAGTTCCAATTTTCTCGTGACTTTGAAAGTATTTATTTTTTGCAAATTAAATTTAGCTGCCGAAAAATACTGCACATCCTCCGTTCCACACTAAGTGCCTATTCCCAAATTTGTAAGATCTGAGAAAATATGCACAGGACGTTTAAATGTAAAGTTGATGACTTGACAAGTGCCCATCCCTCATTTTTTCGCGATTATCTCCAAATTTTGAGTGTGCGCTTGTTTGGTATTTTACGGTTGTTGTAACAACTTCAGCACTTCTTGTTAGCTTGATTTACAGCTCTGAAAATGATTGAAATCAGAAACAGAGAAAAGACAAGTGATCTCTCGGCACTGTGAAACTCTAGACCGTGGAACAGAGAAAATGACAACCTGATATGTGTGTTGTCCATTCTTGCTCTCCCTTGGCCTCGGTATTTCACAATATTGAACGCTCTCGCTCGTACGCTTAAAATCTCTCGTGCAAAGGCAGACAGAGCAAAGATGCAGATAATATGGAGCAATATGGATCTAGTGAAGTTTTTTTTTCCTGAAAAACTGACTGGTGGTTCTACTCTAGTGGGGAATGGGTACACGATGTGACATCTTTTCCTTCTGCTCTTCCTCTAGGTCCTCGAAGAAGTCAGTGTCAGAGAGAGACTTGTGGTCAAGGGAGGATGTGAGTTTGTTGCATGTTTTCACCCGTATTACAGGCGGAGCTGTTTAGGGCTAGGTTCCCAGGATCGTAGTCCGCGTGTATGTGACACAAACCTACCTGGACAGCTACCGCCATCTGTAGGCGACGGCGGCAAGCACAACCAGTATGGTTTCCGCCGTCGCTCAGTCAGATGGCTGGCAACCTTTCCAGCTATAATAGAAGAATGGATAGTTGGGCGCGTGTGGTGGAATTCATCGTAGGAAACAGCGCGAAAACAGACGACGACGAAGAAGAAGCACATGGTGTATCAAGTACAGCTCCGCTGGTCTTCCTTCTTCAGGAGAGTGGAAAGGCTGAACGTTTTTTTGTAAATTTTAGTCATGCTGTCTGTGGCAACATCGTTGTGGGAAGATTTGCGCCAATATTGTCGCAGGAAAATCAAACTTTTCTAGTACCGTCTGCTCACCCAAGGCCAAGCACATTTTAACTTAGCGAACTCTCGACTCTTGCAGACGGTTGCAGCCCTTAAGTAAAGCTACCGCATTCCCGTGATGTACCAGCCGATCCAATGGTGGATTCATCACCCTAATCATGTCTATATTTCCATGGCTTGACGACTCTGTATGTTTGCAGGCAGCCAAGCTTCAAAAACTAGTCTGGCCATCCTGGGTGGAAAACACCTACCGCATGTTACTCGCACAATGAACGCACTCGCGTAATGAACGCACCCCCCAAGTCGGCTCTCAAAATTTCGACTTTTTTTTCCCTCGCGTAATAAACGCACCCCCAACTCGGACGTCAAAATTTTGACCCCCTCCCCCACGCGCGCGAAATGAATGCACTTTTCTATCCTGGTGCAGTGAGGTCGTGAATGCATGGGCAGCGTGGGCGAACAAAACACCTTGCAAAAGGCGTTAAAAAATAAAAAAATCCAGCGGAAGCAAGAAAAAAAAACATGGAGAGGAGCTTTTTTTTTTTTTTCTTGCACAGCGCAGTCTGGACTTTGGGTCGCGCGCCTCGCGGAAGGAGATAAGAAAAAGAAGCGGAGAAGTCCTCGCCTAAGCGAAGCAAAACAGCTTGCGAAAGGCGGCAAAAAAGAAAAAAACACGGAACCAAAAGAAAAGAAAAAAACATAAAAAGGAGCTTTCTTTTTTTCTTGCTTTTTGCACAGCGCAGTTTAGTTTCCGGTTGCAATGTCGCGCGCCGCGCGCAAGGAGATAAGAAAGAAAAGCCCCCGGCTAAGCAAAGCAAAACAGCTTGCGAAAGGCGGCAAAAAAAGTCCACGGAACCAAGAGAAAAAGAAACATAAAAACAAGCTTTTTTTCTCTTTTTTTTTTTTACACAGCGCTTTGGCTTGGTTTTGAGGTCGCGCGCAAGGAAATAAGAAAGAAAAGCGGAGCGGAAAGAAAGAAATGCGCAAGAAAGAAAACATGGAGAGGAGCTTTTTTTTGCGCATCGTAGTTTGGTTTTCGAGTCGCGCGCCGCGCGCAAAGGGATAAGAAGTTACGTCGATGTTTCGGGATAAAAGGGCCTTTCATTATGCGAGTAAATACGGACGCAAAAATCTTACCCCGCGTAATGAACGCACCCCCAACTTTGCATCGATTTTTCGGGAAAAAAAGTGCGTTCATTATGCGAGTAAATACGTAGCACCAATCTGGCAACCGTGGACACACCTTAGTAAAGGAAAATGGGTGACTTCTTGCCTGAAAAAGAAAGCAAGAAATTAGGTGTACAAGTATTGAAATTTTTGAATACTAATTGAATTAGTATGAATATTAGAAAAAAATTGCTTTGAATATCGAGTATGTTTAGAATATGTGTGTACCATCAAGAAATAATAACAAAATAAAATACACAAATACTTTCTTTATTACCTTCAAAACCGAAAATGATGTTACCAAATCCAAGTGAATGAAACTACCAGAGTAGGCAGCATATAAACTATGCAACTGGTAACACAGCTATTATGCCTTTACTAGTAATCACCCGTCAACTGTACAGGAAAGCAGGCAAAAAGTGCAACTGATAAGTTATACAAATTGACAAAATTACGAATGTACAAAGCTGCACATGTTTAGATAGCATGTAAAAATGCAACCTGTAATGTTGTCACAGAAACAACTGGCAGTGACCTTTTTAAAGAAAATAATTGAAATTGGCTTTGACTAGCCAGCAAGTTAGATATCAGCTGCTAATGCAATTATTGTAAATCACTATCATGCAAGCAAAATGAATTGTTCCAGGTGTTCAGTAGTGCTCCCATTTTGCAGTGACCACTGCTCCTGCAGCAGAAAATATAAGGTCACTAGAAAAGTGACTCACAATGCAGGCTTCGCAAG
This sequence comes from Ixodes ricinus, assembly GCA_037355805.1. Lineage (NCBI taxonomy): Eukaryota > Metazoa > Arthropoda > Arachnida > Ixodida > Ixodidae > Ixodes > Ixodes ricinus. Next base: position 51,652 of record JAZHYW010003080.1, read on the forward strand.
ACTAAAACCAAAGTAACCAGTGGCTTAATTTTTATTGAATGTGGAGCCCCAGCAACACATGCAATAAAAAAATTGCTTATATTTAAAAATTGTTAAAAATGAAAAACGGCTAAGGGGTTAAGCACTTTCAGGACCATGCACTCAGCGTCCTTGGCTTTCCCAGTGCTACAGTCAAACCCGTTTATAACGAACAGCAGGAAACGGTACGATCAGTTCGATATAGCAAGTAGTTCGATATAGCAAAAACCATTTACAACGAACTTCCACGATGTGTTCGTTGTAAGGCGAGAGCTTTCTTTCTCATCTCTTCACTTCCGCCTTGTAACAACGCGCTAGAAAGCTTTTTTTTTTTTTTTATGCGTGCAGAGTTTGTTTTTTTTAGCTTATCTCCCCTTTTGAATCGCTTCTCTTCGTGGGCAAACACTTTGGGATGAAAAGCTGTTTATTTTTTTTCTGTGCGTGCGTGCAGAGTACTGTATTTTTTAGCTTTCTCCCCTTCTGAGTCGCTTCTCTTCGCTCAATTTTGTTCGGCACTTGAGCTTTTAAAATTTTCTTTCTTTCCTACTTCTTTTTTGGGGGAAGGGACAGGCTAGAAGACGATTGTTTGTGCTGTTCTTGAAAGCCTTCTCCGGGGGGAAAAAGTTTGATATAGCCAATATGTTGTTCGTTATAAAAAGTACTTTTAGGGGCTAAGCTCCTTAGGGTCTAGCCTTGTCCGTCGTCCGGCCGTCCGTGCTCACATAAAAAGAAAAATGTTTGTGCAGTCGACAGGATTCGAACCTGTGCGGGGAGACCCCAATGAATTCTAGTCTATCGCCTAACCACTCTGCCACGACTGCGGGACGAGTAGGGGCTCTGAGATGTGGTAGTAACTCAAGAGCTGGGGATGTCATGGATGAAACGTTGCATGTAGCCGCTCAACGTCTATACAGGAGAGGGCGCTGCGGTCAAATGCGTATATAATCGCTTTAAACTTTGCATGCATTGGCTCAACGTTTATAGACGAGAGGGTGCTGCGGTCAAATGCTCAAATGCGTATATAACCACGTTCCATACCACCATTGTCTTTCTAACATGGATGAAAACAGAGCAGACGTTGCTTCGCCCCAATCAACATCATTCACCACGTGGAGATGCGGTCATTTTTTACATGCATTTTTATTTAAATTGTCCGTGAGTTCGATATCGACAATTATTCGCTGTACGTGGGTTCGTTCTAAACGGGTTTCACTGTATACACAACTTCTGAGGTCAAGTATAAAATTTCACAAACCTCTATACTAATCAACTGAAAATCGGACGTCTTGGGACGTCACGTCACTCCTCGAGAAATCGCAAACCTTCAAAGGGCGTATCATCCCCAAACGCGCTTCTCTTTCGAGAGCATCATCTGGTCATTCCTCTGAGGGATGTAATGGCGGCTATAAGATCAATACAAATACACGCCTTATAAGTTGATTGTGTTAAATAGGTCATCAGCGAGCGTCAAGCAACCACTCTGGCCACTTAACTTCATCAAATATTTGCCGCCATTTCCGAAAATAACTGATGCACCCCCGATTGCCCTTCATGCACTGCACACAAGTTTTAAGAAATACACTCTATAGGAGAATTAAAGAACATCATGAAAGAATGTGCTGGAAAGTACTTGTACTTTACTTTGAACGCACATAGTTTTTATAGTACTGTACTTCAAGTACATTGCACCCGGTGTACTTAGTACTCACTTGAAGTACATAACCTCTCATTTACTTTCTACTTTACTTCAAGTACTTTCTAGATGTACTTTACCCAACACTGGCGCTTCTTTCTGCGACGATGCAGGGAGCGGTTCCGGGAGTACCGGGTGCACTTCCAGTTCCTTCCTCGCAAGGCGTACCGCAAGACGCTGCATGCGACGCCGCAGCGCATCTTGCGCTACATGGAGACAACCTTCCTCCGAGCGTCTCGTGGAGGCGGTCAAGAGGAAGCTGGAACAGGTCAAGTCCGCCAAGTGAGTGCCACAGGAGTCGTTTCGATGCTCCAGAAAACGGACCATTAAAGAAACGCTGAAATCATTCCAGAATTTATTTTTAACGTTTGGCATGTGGAACTTGTAAACCACAAAACAAAGTTTACCTGGAAAAAAAAGGTATCAGTTAGCACAGTATTTTTGTTACAAGGCTCACTTAAGTTGGGAGGGATTTCAAAATGTGCTTCTATTTCAGTGTCGATGAATCGTTCCTAACTCTAAACGTTTCTCGTGGCGTAATATTGTGGTACGAAAAATGTCCTTTTGGGAAAAAATTTCTTTTTGTGACTAAACACAACCTTATCAGTCCCTAAAAGAAAAAAAAGTTTGTTTATGTGCATGTTTTTTTGTTTTTAGATTTTTTTGAGTTAGGAGCAACACTGAAACTCTTATATTTTGAGACGTGGCCCTCGAAATAGAAGTTGGCTTGTTTCTATGAGACGTGTCTCACAATGCAAATATTGTGGTACAAATATTTTCGGTTTTAATTTATTTTACGACATACATGACCCATCCAGGCACGCCCAAACAGAAATTTTTTTTTTCGGAAGTTCAGTGTCCCTGTGATATGAAAGCTACTACGAGAAAGAAAGTCGATGCTTGGGGACTGGCGATTGGATTAGGGATTCCGGGTTCAGCCGCCATCCCTGTTCCCTTTGATATGGACGAGCATTGTACCGGCACATGGTCACATGAATATCGTTGTGTTATGCACGTTAACGACCCCAGGTCAGCATTCTGAGTAGATTAACTTGCCGCTCTCAAACCCTCACTCGACAACAATTGACTCCGGCAGCTGGTTTGCATCTTCGAAATTGGTGGCTGTGCTCCGTCCCGCATAGAGTCTGACCGCAGCCAATGCCGCCATTCGACGGAGCGGATCGAGCAGTGCTGAAATTGCGTCGTCGTGCGCTTCTTCTCTTTGCACGCTTGTAATCACCGACTAAACAAAATTGTACGCAGAAGAATGTGCAGATCACTCTGCATTTACTGTGCTGGATCAGTTTAGTCGGGTGACTACAAACGTCGCGCAGACGACGAGCGCTGTGATTACGCACCTTTGGTGCTCGCCCGGTCGGCTCCGGTCGGATCGTCGGCATCAGCCGCCATCGGACTGATGCAAAGCGGGAGTATGCATTGTTGGGGTTCTGCATTTAGCTACCAACACAGGTACTGATAGAGTAACCAAAGGGTTGTCTCAACAGCGGCGATATATCCTCAAAGGGAGATGTCAAACCTAGTAGCGACGTTTAGGGCTACATTACCGCGGGTCGTGTCTCGATCAACTACCTGCGTCAATGCCAGCGATCGTCTACCTTGTCTCACTCTCGCGGATATAGCGGAAGAGAAGACACACGTACCAGAGTAAGGACAGAGTCCAAGAGCATTTATTAGAACACTCTTAAAATGAACTACAACGTCCCCATCCAAATGCCCCCTGCACCGGCAAGTGCAAGAAAAGGTCTGCCTGCCAGACGCGGGGTTCCGGAGGAAGCCAAGACCGGGAAAACATCGGAGAAGTCGCCGGCCCAAATCCTATCTGTTTCGCGGTCACATGGACGAGTCCCCCTCCCGATAGCGGGAAAACAAGAGGCGAAACCTCCTCGCCTGTCAGCAGTGATCCGCATCCGAGCGGGGGAACGGAAATCGGTCCCCCTGAGAGAGGAGCGAGAGGAGGGCCCCCGAAGACAGGTGGCCCTCCGCGTCACGAACAGGTCGGAGCTCACGGCGAAGGCAGCCAAGCGTTCCGACCCGCAACCGTTATCACAGCCATCGGGGAAGGGAGACCGCAGGAATCCCCACAGCATAGCGCAAGCTAGTCTGCTTTCTTTGCAGGGGTTGTGGCGATGTCAGACAGGCCGAGAGCTTCCGATTTGGCTCTGATTGAAGGATAAGGGGTACACCTCAAGGCAGTTTGCTTTGAGGTCTACCCACTGTCCTTCAGTCCAAGCCACGATCAAATCTCGCATTCTGACGTCACAGCAACCCCTGAAATAGAAACAGACAAACTTCTGCTTTGCGTAGCATACATGTTTCTTTCCGACCGTCTTTTTGGTTGTGAGCGTGCCTCCGGACGGCACCTTTTTGGCGCAGAAAATTTCAATGTCGAACATGTTTTCTTTTTTCTCATGCGTCAGGGTCATCCGGACTACGAGGTCTCGTGACGGAAGGGCAGGCGGATCTGTCGCTTCCAATGACGACCAGGGCAATGACGCCGCGTTCGACGAGGCCCTGGTACGGCGAGAAACGCGGCCGATGCGGACGACGCACGCGGGCGGAAGCTCCGACGAAGGGGAGGCGACGGAGACACGGTGGCGCAGCAGGCGCAGTCGAGACACGCCCAGGACCGAGTATGAAGAGGCAGAAGAGGAAGAACTGCCCGCTGCCCTCTCAGGTTCGTTGCGGAGCAGCCCGTTGACGCCACAGTCGCTTTTGCGAGCGCATGTCCACGCCCAAATGTCTCGAGTACTTGTACCGAATACAGAGTGTTTCAGGCAGCGCTGGCAAAATCGCTCCTGCAAAAACTATGCATCGCACAAAAAAAAAGGTTGATGCCGTAGTGGTTTGTGTCAAAGGGCCCCTCAAGGAAAATCATTTGCATTCAGTATATATTGGGGAATTAAGTTTGAGTAGTTAAATTTTAATTGATTTTGAGAGCATGGTTTCAATTAGCCTACTGGGCATCACTGAAAACTACTGAATACACTCATGTTACAATGATATAAGGGCAGCATTTTATGGTGTTCTAAAAAATGCTTGATTGGGACGCGTTTCTTCGGTTTTGGTTTCTTATCTGGAACGCATTTCCGCTGGTAAACACGCCCCTCGTGTATAAAATGCACAACGTCCGTGCGCCGCCACCCATCGCACGTAGAAGAGGCTAGATAAGAAAGCCTCAGGGCTGTCGCATGAGGCTTACCTTTTTGACGTCGGTGCCAGTGTGAAGATGCAACCTTACGTGTTATGCGTGGCAGCGCACGCAGATTGTGCATTTTAGACACAAGGTGTGGGGTTGCCCGCGTGGGGAGATGTGCTCCGATAAGGCCTCATTCCCCCAGCCGGCGCCTCTCCCATCCCGGCACCGTCACGGGAGCACGCCGGGGCGGGGACGCGAACGGCAGGGTGTTCGAACAGGCCGCGCAAGCAAAGCGACGGCAGGATTGGATTGGATCGGATTGCTTATTTATTCAACTCAAATTACAGAATAAAGAGATAATTGTGCCTGGACATTAGTGCGCACGTCTTTTTTTTTTTTTTTTGTAAATTAGGGATTTGCGTTTGTTATTAGCGATTCCCGCCGAAAAAGAACAAGAAAAACAACACAACAAGCGTTGGCTCACTGTTGGCAACTGAACGATGAAAAATTTTCCAAACTTAGCGAAACTTTTCTATTTTGTGATTGGTCGGTTTTCGATGGGGGCGGGACTCAGTCATCCGCCGGGACGCCGGTGCCGTAGAGCAGCTCCCTACGTTGCTTGTCGCCAGCGCGGCCACAGCTTTTCGGTGAAAACCGGGCCGAAAATCCTCTCCCCTGACGAGAACGCCCCTTGCGACGGTGACAAGATGGGAGAAACGCCGGCTGTGTGAATGAGGCCTAGGAGTCCGAACCCCTGGAATACGTCCAAATATGTATAGCATTTTTTTGGAAGGCTGTAAAATGCTGTGCGTGCCTCATATCGTTGTAATATGGCCATATTTAGTGGTTTTCGATGATACCCAGCAAGATTCTAGTGAAACCATCTCTTTAAAATCAGTAGATTAGCTGATTTAATTACTAAACATGAATTAATTGCTCAATTATACTGAAAGCTAATAATTTTCCTTAAGGGCTCCCTTAACACAGACCACTATGGCAGCCACCTTTTTCTGTGCGATGCATAGTTTTCGCAGGAGCGATTTTACCCTCATTTCTGGAAACACCCTGTATTACGGGACGGTGCGTCGTAGATGTTTAAAATTGGGGACGATGTTTGTACGAATGTTTACAGCAGTCATGGTCTCCTCATTTTTGTTTGTTTCTCGCAAATGTTTATCAAGTTTACCGTTTCTACAGTAAAGAGCATGCTTTGGTCAAGTGCATGTTCGCGCTCAAATTAAAACCTTGCAGGTATTTTTTTTTTTTTTATGGCAGTTTTGTGTTAGTTTTTGGATATTTCACATAGCTTTAAGCGTGTTATGGTGCGGTGGTCTTTGTATCAAGAAAGTATTCGGCCTGAAGGGCCGAATAGCTCATCAGTAAAAAAGCTTTTTGGTACAAAGCCTTTCTAGCACAAACACTTTTTAGTAGAAGGCCTTTTTGGTACAACGCTGTTCAATAAGAAGCTTTTTAAATAAAAAGTCTTTTTGTAGGCAGTGCTGTCAGTACCTTTCTGGTACAAAGATGTTAAAGACAGACGAGCAGCCAGAAAGGAGGAAACTCTTTCTCAATTCCTTCTTTCCTTTTGAGAAAGGGGGAGAGCTCCTTTCTATCATGGGGGAGAGGAGGAGAGAACAGTGCGAGAGAAAATGGAGGGAAGGAAATAAAATCGATTTTTTGCCTGGCATTAGATGATTCTGTAGGTCGACCTTTAAATAAAAAAAAAAAAGAACTTTTTTGATAAAAAGTCTTTTTTGTAAAAACTTCTTTGGTGTAAAGTCTTTTGGAAAAAGCGATTCTGGTAAAAAGCCTCTCTGGTTAAAAGTCCTACTGGCAATAAAGCCCCTACTGGCAATAGAGCCCTTTTGACAAGGCACCTTTTCGGGCTGAACGTCCATTCAGAACTTTGAGAATCGGTGAAACTTTTTTGTTTACTGCTGTGGTTAGGAGACTGAGTTTGGTTACTGGATTGTTGCAGACGAAGAGCTCGATGGCGGAGAGGAAGGAAACCTCGCCACGGTCCCAAAGCTGGAGAACGCCGAGGAAGACGGAGCGGGCGGACGATGAAGGTGACGGACTCGAAGTTGGCCTCTTTGAAAAAGGGCGGCCACAAGGTCAAACACCAGAAGGCGTCGAGAACGGCGAAGGAGGCGCGAGTCTTGTAAGTACTCGCAAAATTCGCGCAAAGAACCATTTCTATGCCGTCTTACCTTGGCGAGGACTCTGCATTTCCAGTTAAGATGAATGCACAATGTCAATCGGTTCTTTTAATCTAGTATTTCGGCAGTGTATGCTTCTAAAATTTGTTTTAAAACAGCAGATGATTTTTTTTTTTCACAAGCACGGCAACATTGTGGTTGCCCTTAAAAATATTGAAAAGCGATTTTTTCACGAGGGCCTAATTTTCGTGACTTTCGCAGCCCCCAAAATATTGCGAAAAATTTATCTCGCGAATCTACCATCCCCAATTGTCACGGATAGATAATGTATCGCTTTGGGAGTGATACGAGCGACACCAATGGCTGCAGTGTACAATTTGTATCTTATGTGTTCACTGGCTTTTTAGGTGGCTACTTTCTGGCACAGACCTTTAGACTGGGGAGACTGTAGTCTAGGCCAATGCACCTTGGGCTACTTAGAGGAAAGTGTGGACTTGCATAGTTCGCAGAGGCTTAATTGCAAAGCCATCTACGCATTTCTACTTTGCTTCAAAACCGTACATATGTTTTCGTATGTCACCGAAGAAGCGTGTGCAGTTCGGGCAGTCTACCCAGTGTAACAGTTCTGTTTGAGCAGTGACTTTTTTCCTGTTCACTTCTTTAATCCCTCGCCCTCTCGTGTAACTCGGCATCACTTCCAGGCCGTGACATCGTTCAACCAATGGGTTACGGGTTACGACTACGACGTGGATCAAGAAGAGTGGTGCTGCTACACGTTCAGGGTTAGTGCTGCCTTTTCGACTGCTCGGCTAGCTCAAATGCTCGGGAACAGAAACTTGACTGAACGGACGATCGAAATGCGGTAGCATAATCGCCGAACCAGTTTCTTACGCTTCGCGTCAAGAGTAACGCGAACCAGTTCTCGGGATTATGTTCTTCCGCTTCTTGAATGGTGTGCTAGCTGCTTTCCAGATGAAGTATGGGCACTTTGAGTAAGTGAGCCCGATTCTGTCGGGATTAGTCTTGTCCGAACGAAAACATGAAAGAGTATTTTTGTTGGGAAAAACTTTAGGATTACCAAATGTTATGTCTCCCCTCAAGTATCGAGCTGTAAAGCTGATCTACTCTTACGCTGGAAATACAGGTGAACTGTCCTCTTCCACGCTGGCACTTGGTACTGACACACAGTAGAGTCTCACAGAACTGTAGTCAATGGAACCTTGCTGTGCGAAATGTTTGTTTGGGGCCCCACAGCCTTTAGGTGGTCTTCCTTTCTGATTATTGGAGCCTGTCTTGATTGGGGGGGGGAACAGCGTTATCTAGTCCCTTGCCGTTCCACTTGAGGGGATCGTACCGTAGTTCTAAAAGGGTAGTTGTGGGACTCTGGATCTCGTTGATACGCTCTGTCCTGTCCTCTTTGTTTCTGCCGAGTTCTAAATTCTAAGATCGCCGCTTTATACCACTTGACATTTTGGCTGTTTCTCTCGTGCGTTCCCACAGCTCAGTTTAGAAGGCAGCAAGTTCGACTTCACCTCGGTGGTGGAGGAAGAGTCTGCCAAGGCCGTCTTCCACTCGGTGCCGGGCATCTCGAGGGCCTTTCTGGTCAAGGACACCAAGGACCGTTCGGGCTGCGGCAAGATGCTCCAGACCGAAGGCGTCAACTTCGTGGTGAGCGGTCTCTTCAGTCTGCGCCACGATCCTCGAACCTCGAACAGGGAAGGAATCGAGGATTACGGAATCCCAGACGCGGGGGCCGGAACGAGAGCGACAGGCCTGCGCCTTTTCATTTTCCGTCCCCCTCGTGGCAAACTAAGATCGATCGATTAACTGATTGATTGACTGCTTGGAAGCCTTAGCCGAAGTCTCGAATGTTTTCTGGGAAAATTTATTTTATAGCATACAAACTGTCCAGGCATTTAACAAAAAACAGAAAAAAGGATGCTTTTTTGGAGTTTAGTGTTACTTTAAATCTGCGGTCACACTGTGAGCATATCATACAAAGAGACTGTCTGAGGGCTGTTTTTTCCTTGTGTGACAGTCCATTCATATTAGTTGCACAAAAACTGTCCGCGGACATGTTCGAAGCACGCATATGTACGGAGCAAACCTGCTTCGAACATGCCTGAGGTGTGTCCGCACATACATCTGTCATGATGTGTGCAGTGAACGTCCCGTCTTTTGTACGATGTACGAGCAGTTTGATTGCAACTTTCGGGTAAGAATTTTGTTTGTTTTCTCTCTGTGGAACACCTGAGTTTTGTTTTGTGTCGGAGCTCCAGCTCGGAATTCCTTCGTTTGCACCTGCAGGAGATGTTTCGCCACGGGGACATCGTCGACATGAGGCGCATATACAGCAACGACATCCACGCCATCGCCAATACCTTTGGGATCGAAGCGGCCAGGACTGCCATCGCGAGGGTGAGTCACCTTTCCGTCTCTCGGATGTCCGTCGACGTGGGAGGAGAAAAGCGCGAGAAAGCCTGTCGCCTTCGCAACTTGGCCACAGCTTGCCGAATGGCGTCGACGTAGCATGAGTCTTGCGACGGAGAGTTCCCCGCGTTGCACGGTCCAATGCGCACAACGGAGCATTGCAGTTAGGTTTAACTGTGTTCGTTGCTCGTACGCTTGGCGCTATTCGTTGGAGCAGACATGATCAACTGGTGGATAGGATGTTTGAGCTGAGGTCTACTCTGCTCTGCATGTTGGAGCATTGGAGTTGGAGAGGATTTACTGTTTCCATTGCTTCATTGCTCCTGTGTTAAGGCTTTCTTCCAGTTGCTGGGACAGACAGCATAATTAACTGGCAACTAGGCTGTTTCAACTGGGATCACTATGTTCTGGATGCTGGAGCATTGAAGTTGGAGAGGATTTACTGTTTCTATTGCTCCTGTGGTACTTATTAACGGTTGCTGGAACGGACAACATGATTCTATCGACAAGTAGGCTTTCTATTTGGTACTACTATACCCAGTATTAATTTTTGCGTGCGACATTGGCTCGGCTGACATAATGTTTGCAGCGACGCAGCCACAGATGGCTGGATAGAAAGGGGGTGAGGGGGCTGAGCCATTTCCCCTTTTTACTCGGCGATGCTGGTGCTATACTTCGCTTTCACCTTCCGTCCGAGCGCAGCCAAAGCTACGTGTGGCCGGAGCCAATCACACGCCGGCAATAGGTCACGTGATCTCGCCTGCACTTTTGTATCACTCCGCTGCGCCGCTGGTCGTCCACGCCGCCCGCGCTCGCCGAGTATTTCGTCTGCTACGGGTGTATCAACGGTATCGTCTGCTACAGGTTTAAAAAGTGCCCTTTCACGTTCTGAAATTCAGTCACAGGGGATGTCAGTACGTAGGCTAGCCGCTGCCGTCTGTGTCCGAGCTTTCCACCTGTTCGGCATTTCGGCATAGTTTCGAGATGTAAGTACACATTGCAAGGTGCCTGATGACCCGGCCGTTGATGTTTCCTTGTATTGTCTGGATATACCAGAGCTCGAGGCGCAGTCCTTTCCACCAGCTTCTCGGCGTTCAATGTGATCGGCCGGTAAAGGGGTGCCCTGATTTCGCCGCGTATCAGTGAATTGTAGTGGCCCGGACGCTTTTCTTGTTTACAACGCATTCGCGGTACGACGCGGCCGGAGTTTCCTGCCGAGTTTGAGAGTAGGCATTCATCACGACCTCTCGCGCCTGACGCCGAAATGTGCCTTTGCGAAAGGACGTTTTGAAGCGACTCGGTGAGGAAAGCAGCGAAGCACATGATTCGGCCAATACCGGGAACGAAATCACACAGAAAAACCGAGCGCTGCAGCCGTGTTGCCAGCGGATGTGCGTGTTTTCACCAAACCACATGCATTTACATATATTAATAAAAACATAAACTTCAGATATTTAATTCCTTTCGTTGCAAAATCATTCTCAGCAGTACACATCTGGAATGTTGTGCAATGTTTACGCACAAAACAGTTATTTAAAAAAAATTACTTTTGCGGACTACTTTGTGGTGCGTAGGAATGCTTTTCTCGAAGTTGCGAACCGTCCCTCAGCCTTTGGCTGCGCTCGGACGGAAGCTGAAACGAAGTATAGTAAAAAGAAGGGAGAAAGAGGTATGTCTTCATATTTCCTTTCTCTTTTTTTTTTCTATACATCATTTTGGGATCATTGTGGAGACCACGTTTACTTTGCTGATGTCGCACAGGAAAGTTGAAGGACAGAGAGTGTAGTTTGAAGATGGCTGATGTCATGCAGTACCAGTATCATGGTCTGTATAATAGAGGGGAGGAAGGGGGGGATGTCAGGTCCAATTGGAAATTATACCGTGGTCGTAAAACCCTCATATAATATGCACAACAGTGAAAGAAAGCTACAGCTGACTTACAGCTGACTGGGTACACTGAGCAGCGGATGCCATCTTGAAGGATGCTCCCTGTTTGTTTACGTCGCCTCAGTACGAGTTTCGTGGTGTAGTGAGGAGGTTGTGTGTGCAATACAACTGCCATATTTTTATTACGTGCTGAGAAATTCTTATTTTCTTTTCTGCTCGGAGTAAGATCAAGAGACAGAGTGGTGCCATTCATTTTTAAAAGTGACAATGGATTAGTTCCTTGAACATTCTTTGATGTGTTTCGGTGATGCACTCGCAGCCGCCTTTGCTTGTGAAAGATAGGTGAGTGTTCGTGGCTATGCGAATTGAGGGGGTGACGGTAGCATCATGCTGTTATTCTAAAGTCTATTCACGATCAGTCGCGAGCTTATGTAACACGCAGGGAACAGTTGTTGGTGATCCCATAAACCTCGCAAGTCCTCTGACTGCCAAACTCGCTTAGCAGGTTGCACGTGAGGCAGATAGGTTGCACGTCTAGAAGCAGTTTTGCGAAAGCGGGGTCCCTTTCCGTTTGCCTGGATGGTGCTAACACATCATCTGCGTAGACTGGTTATGTAAAAGCGTTAAGAAAACTTGGAAAATGTACCGTGTACGTCGTAAAACCCGCATATCTGCACGGTAAACGTGTTTCTTGTAAATGGAAAGAATACTTTAGTTTGTGGAAAGTATTTTCCAGTGTATAGTAAGTTGCATTTTTTTTTTTTTTTCAATTTTTGTTAATTGTATTTTCTGGGCTATAGTCTGCACCCGGTGTATAGTGCGCAGGGGCAAATTCGGGGTTGAAAGTAGAAGTTGCTTAGATAGTCCGCACCCGGTGCATGTCCGCCTGCCGTGCATAGTCTGTAATCTGATGCTTAGTCGACACAAAAATCGTCTCATACATGGCGCACCTTAACAAATGTCTGCTTTCCTAGCTCACAAAGAGGCTCATATTATACTCAAATCATCATTAACATTCTCTTTCATTCACAAAATCCGTCACGTCTCCTCATAATGAACGATCTTGAAAAACAAAATTCCTGTATAGTATGCACGCGTAGATAGTCTGCACAGCCTAAAATTTCAACTTTTAAACATGTATAGTCCGTGGACTATAGCCCGGAAAATACGGTATACGTTTCTTTGCAAATGCGGACGTTAAATGCACAATGTTTGCTGGGAGGGGGGAGTTAATATATTTATTGTTCAATATGTGGGCGAGAATATTGAAACTGGCTTTCGCTTGTACACATACTGCTATCACAATATGCATACAGGGCCTTATCAATGCAGTTTTGTTGCACCGATCTTACAGACATATAAGTGCAACTTATACAAAGGTGCGACTTATAGACAGGAAAGTCTATAAGTCGCTACTTACTAACATCACTTTAAAAGGGCACTAACAAAACTCCCAAAAAGCTTTTTTTTTCTTGTCAGGTTTTTGGACAGGACATTTAATAAATTATCAACCAACTTTTGTTGAAAAAAAAGGAGAAAAAAAAATGTTAGCACTGCCTTTACGTGCAAGGAAAATGTTGAAAGATGTGTTCTGTGCTCCGTCCCATGTGTTTACGCTTTCGTGTGTACGTGAATTTTACCAACACGCCCGGTTTTTCATAACGGACCTTGAATTGGGAGCGATTCTAATATTCCGGTGCATCGGCCCGTAATAGAAACATCTTTCATGATTGCTACTTAAGGGTAACAAATTTAATTAATTTCTCCACAAAGTTGTTTCTTTAGGATCCTAGATGTTTGGCAGATCTCACAAAATAATATTTTTGAGAGAGAAAGAAATATTAGTGCAATATTTGAGTTAAGAGATTCATTTTGAGTGTGGAGCAATTCTAAAATGTGCTTATATTTCGGCTTATAGTCCCGAAATGGAAACGCCGCGCGGTAATAAAAATGAGTCAAAACCTAAATATTTTTTTTTCTTTTTTATTGGGGGGGGGGGGCTATTTTTTTAAACGTCTGTGTTCTATCTAGACTGTTAATTTTTTTTTAACATGCATCTTAATCAATAAATATGCAGGTAAAAGTTGATTTGGTAAAAATTAGATTTTTGGACTCGTTTGATCATCAAGCACATCTTCGCGAAGTTTTGATGTTAAATTTTAATGGTTAAATATATTGCATATCTTTTAAATAGATACTCTGGCCAAGCAAAAGTAGACCAAAACATCGTGTTTTTTTAGAGCGCAGCACTTAGGCGCCCGTTTCCGGCTTGAGCGGCGTCGGGCGTAACCGCGCGTTGCATTATGGGACGGTTCCCATCAAGACGTCACATGTGACGTCACGAGGAAAAAGGAGGAGGAGAAGGGATTTTTTTTTTTTTGCTAAATTAGCAGTAAAAATATTTTTCTAGATTTAGCGGAAAAACTTCCCCACTGAATATACCAGAAAAATTTCCCTGCTAGATTTAGCGGAATAATTTCCCTACTAAATTTAGCCGAAAAATTTTCCCGCTAAATTTAGCAGAAAGATTTCCAATAAAATGCTTAGATGGGCCAGTTGGTACATCATGGGAAATAAGCGCCGAAGGAACACGGACCAAGAGTAGAATAACCACGACACAGTCGTTGTTGTTTCTATTTCCTCAAAGATTTCCTCTGCTGAATTTAGCGGAAATATTCTCCGCTAAATTTACGGAAATATTCTCCGCTAAATTTAGCGGAAATGCTAGCGAAAATTTTCCTCTAAATGGAAGGGGAGCAGAAGAGGGCGGAGGAGGGGGCATATCCTCCCCTCCGTACCCTCCCCTCCTCCTCCTCAAGAGCTGCGCTCTAATTCGTGCGTTACAGGAGATTGTAAACGGCTTTCCTTTCATTTTTTTTTCGTTTTCGGTTTGATGGTTCTGGACACAAATGATTCTCTCGGAGGGTTTGAGATTTTGTGTCGTCTTGTCCAGTTTTTTACCTCTCGGTGGCTCAGGGTTTAATTATGATATTATGGATTGTTATTTTTTTATGATATAGCAATAAATACTATAATTGGTTTTGTGTCGAATTTAAATACTAGATGCTATTTGCTTTGCTTTGTCATCGTATGAACCAATAATTTCAGAAAAAGGAATATGATCTCTAAAGGTGCCACTTCCACACTTAGAGTTGGTTTGGGAAGAATACATATTAACATTATGGGCGTAAGATGACATTTGCCATCGCATCGGTGTGAGTTTTGTTTGTCGTTGATGGGGAAAGAATATGCTCCGAAGTTCCCTCTAAGAAATGCTTTGAATGCATATGCATTATGTTTTCAGTAGCTCTGGATCTAACACAGCTATTTAGAGCCTGATTACAAATTGGGAATAAACAACCGAACATACACGCACATTGTAAATTGCGTCGAAATCAGATGGAGAAAGCTGTCAATACCTTCGTGCTATCCTAAGTAAAGGACAGATTTAGTCGCACCAAATAAGCTGTAACAGGTGGAATTAGTGCCGCGCTACGAAAACCATGAGCGCAAACTATTCTTTTTTATACCCACATGTGATGTTTATAAGCTAATTTGTTGTGTTAAAATCAAAACGCAGGGTACGTAGCTTTTTTTTTTTTGCCAGCTAAATTGGTTTTTGTTATCTCAGCCGATCAGTGTTGTCTGATGAACATCGTAATCGAATAGCCCAATTGAGCGGGGACATCTCCCCTTTAAATTTAGCCGAGTGACTCATCCCCTCATAATTTAGCGGGAAGACGCTTCGCGTTAAGCTCGCTGTTACGTGAATGGTGTTAACTTGACACTTTCACGTCACGATGACGTCACTTGATGCCATCACGTCACGCGACTTCACGTGATACCATGACGTAATATCGTGACGTCGCGGCGCGAATGTTTGGAGGCGGCAGTGGGAGTTAACCGATTCTCGTGAATACACCCTTTTCAGAAAGAGGCGTCGTCTCAGCGGCTGCTGCTCAAATTATCCGAGACAGACCGCCATTGTTTGGGCACGTTCCCCGACCAATTACACTCATCGTGCCCAAGAAATGGCGGCCGCCAATGTTGCTGGACCGGGTTTTGAAAAGGGTTGCGAAAGGTTACAGAGTGTGTAGTCCCGTGTCGCAGAACACTAAGCAGACAACGGAAAATCAAATTAGAAAATAATGCGCGTTTTTTTTTCTTCTTGTAAAGACCATCGAAGTTTTAATGTGCCTCTTTTATAATGGCTTTTATTGGACAGACGCATATATGAGAGGGACTTAGTTTATAAATTATGGGAGGTATAATAATAAAGACTCGCGGGGATCTCCACACCATTCCCGTGTAATGAGATTTTGCCGTCAGATTTGATCGATTTTGTTTGTGGGAAAACTGGGATGACGGCCGTCCGTCAGAGGTTATGGTGATTGTTACGACCACTTAATTTAAACGATCGTGCATTTTTTCTTCTTTTAATGGGCAGTAGCGATAGGCGCATGAGATCGCGATGTGTCCAAGACTGCGTCTGCTTTACCGTACGAAAGCATGTTTCCCCGCTTAACCCGATTACGAAGCAATTTCCTTTTCTTGCTCAGGTTTTGTTATATTTTTAACGTTTTCTTGGTCGTGATTGGTTGCGCAAGCGATTCTGCGGCTTCGAGAAGAGCGGCCTGGATTGTCTCCTTAAATACGGTTGTCTGCATTTTTTTTTATTATTTGCCTGGTGCGTATTTCGGAGTTTTGTAAGTTTTAATTTCTTTTGCAGTTACTTTTTTTCTTCTTAAATGCGGAAACATGGGGGTATTTTTGTTGCTGGTGTGTTCCACCGCATGCAGGCCTGGCGTAATTTATATTTCCATGTCTTTTTTGTGGCTTAAATTGGGAACCTAGAGTTTTTTTTTATCTCTCTTCGCAAAGCTTTGTTTGAAAAGAAGCTTAAATGGTAAAAAACAAACAAACATATTTTTATAATTTTTTAAAATGTTTTGGCCTTATAGTTCTCGTAACTGTTTCTTATACTTGCCAAATTGGGCATAAAAGCTTTTATTATTTTTCTTTTATTGAGTTTTTTGTTTGTCAAACCCTCTCCCCCCTCTAAAAAATAAAAAAAGCAATATCTTGCAACGTATTTTGCTGTGTCAGTTTTTTTTTTTTTTGCAGTGATGGCGTTATTAGTTGTTCGTGTTGCATCAATCCAGCAAGGATGTTTCGGTGGTGTCGTGTGATTATCAGTTTTGCACTTTTGTCACACTAATCGCAGTCCGCCAGGGTCGCGGTGATCCGTAGTGTCCCTCAGTCGTGACATCAGGAGGCGGAAATAGACCTTTTTCACATCCCGACGGCACCAGGCGGTGGCTGCACGAACTAAAAATCGAGGAAGGGACCTACCTGTGCTACCAGTCGATAATGGGAGCTACGCTACCAGTTTCTTCGTTCTCTGAGCAGCGGGGCGTGCCCAACGCGCCGTCCAAGTGGGGCATCCGTGGCGTCCACTTAAACGTCCTGTTATTCTTTCCGTCCGCTTTCTTTTTTGCGTAACACAATTATATGTATGCTGCAATTACGTTTTCTACTCGCTGATCCACAGCCTCCTTCCGAATTTCCTCGATTTTTCGTGCAGACTTCCGCCGCTTGGCATCGGGCGCTCTGCGCGTGCGCAGAACGCTTCTCGGAATAGGTCCATTGAGGGGACATAGCACCAAGACCCTGTAAAAACACCAGTCGGAAACAGGGCCTAGACACGCTTGCCTGCACCGCTGGATTTTTATAATGACCACAAAAGGTGGATCGGTGGCCGAGTGTCTGCAGCTCGGAGCACGCGTGGAGAAAGCTCGCGCTGCAGAATTGAGATTTACGTCAACGACCTTAGATTGACGGTCCGTGGTACGGCACTGACTAAGTTTCTCATCGACAGCGGAAAGTTGTCTAATACGCATGCGCACAATTGGGACCAGAAAAATAAACTTCTATGTAGTGTTTGCTTCAGCAATAATGTCTTCAAATAACGTAAAAAGAAAACGAACAAAAAAAAAACTGAAAATACTTTGAGGCATTAAAGGCCCATTCACACAAACGCGTTTGCTTAGTAAGTTTTCTTAAGTTACGTTATGAATCAGCGGAACATCGGTGCTTCGAATGCCTCGTGCAAGGCTGCTCCTTTAATAGGCGGACGTGAGCTCCCGTAACGAGACGTAAGGAAACGGGGCTTTGCGGACGTGCCTCGACACTGTAAACGGAAATCCGCGTTTCTTTTCGGAAAGCAGACGGCCACGCCGGACCACCGAACCAGTTGGCATTACGTCCCATAGATGGCGCCTCTTTACCATCTCTGGGCGGTGAAAAACCGCGATTAAAAAACGAGGGAATTTTCCATCATTCTAGGGGAAGCGTATTACTGTTTGAGGTTATATATGGACGGGGCTGCTGAGAACGAGGACGTACGGGCGAAATACCGGGAGATTGACACAGCATGCGTTATATGCGGGGAGGGCCACGCGACAAATGAGCTGGATAAAGGCTGATTGATTGATTGATTGATTCAGTGGCCGGAGCCCGTTGTTACGGGGTGTAAGGGGCTGGTGATCCAATAACGTCTCAGACGGTCGCAAGTTTGTGAACGTGCCGTTAGAACAACAAAGTGTTAGACAAATTAATCCCGGGATACTTTACATCGGTGCCCTGATTCCTTTTCTGACCATCGATAAAGTGTAAACCGCATGTCAGCGATTTGGCGAGCGACGAGACAGGCGACGGCGACGGCAGGACGCGCTGTCGCTCGGTGTTTCGGCAGTCGCGCGACGAGGCAAACCGCATGAAAGCGACGGGAGCAAGCGACCAAGGCGATGAGCGACGTTTTCTGGAAATCCCAAAACCGGGCGACAGTGAGAAATCTCCGTCGCTCGTCTCGTCGCTTGCTAAATCGCTTACACGCGGATCAGGCTCCCTATTATGACATGTTTGGATAACGTCGCGTTTCATCCCAAAAGCAACGTGGACACACTTATCAGCCCTATAGTTCCCAAAGCCTTGCACCACCGAGAAATTCTACCGAGATCCGATTGTCAGAGAGCAGCATCACCGATACTGTCTACTTTATCCTCCCTTTATTTTGATGTCACTCTGTTTTTCTCTTTATGTATTTCTTCTGTCTGTTCCCTTCCGCGCTCTTATCTTTCTCTCGCACTCTCTCTCGCACTCTTAAAAACCTTTTTTATACTTTTTCTCTCTTCCCTACTGTTTTTTTTCCCTCGTATTTCTGTAGTAGGATAGTCGTAGTAGCCGAGTAGAAGTGGTAAATGCCAGCTACAGTATTATTATTATTATTTTTTTTTAAAGAAACGCGGAGCGCAAAGATATGAAAAGAATAAAGGAAGGAGTGTATGGAGCTGTGATGCTGGAAGTTGGGCTAGAATTTACGGCTTACCGGTTGGCTGGATTTCGTTTGCAGTCAGCCTCCCCTTTCCCCTTCTTTATTTTCCCTCCTGTTATTCTGTTTGTTGCGTAACGATTTTCGTAATATCTATGTATGTATTTTACCTCTTACGACATCATACCTCTTCCCTTTTGTGCAGAATGCCTCTCTACCCACTTTGACCTGCTTAAACGTCTTCACCAAACTGCAGGGTGAAATAGAGAAAATGAAACCCCGTGTTTTTGCCCGCTTAATAAAAAAACCCACGCATCGCGTAGAGCTGAAACTCCGTGAGAAAGTGACGCTATAGTGGTTGCGATAAAATGCGAACGTTTGAGCACATGACGTCAGCCGGATCAAAAGATACAAAAGAAAAACAAAAATGGTCTACGAGCCGACGTCCACCTAATCCTAATTTGCCGCATACGGATATTTTGAGATTGTGGGCGCCTTTAACGTTTCTTTCAGTGAAAAAAAAAAAAAAATCTGTTAGAAAAACTTCATTATTTTCTTCCTCGTTGACAAGTGTTTTTCACCGACATAATTGCTACACGCGCCTTGCAATCTCAAGTTTCAATTTGATGAATATTAGGTGGACATCGACTCATAGGAAATTTTTGTTTTTCTTTTGTATCCTTTAGTCCAGGTAATGTCATGTGCTCAAACTTTCACTTTTTATCACTCCTCCTAGCGTCACGTTCTCAAGGAGATTCATCTTTCTGCGACGCGTAGTCTATGCCGGCGGGAAAACCCGTTTTTTTTTCTCGATCACACAATCACACCGTGTATATTGCTTGTAGAATGCTAATGTACCTAACATATAATACAAAAAAAAAACATTCTTTTTAAAGCACGTAATGTTCTTTTTGACGCAGCCCCTAATCCCAGAAAATTGGTCGTCCGTGCATTTGCCCGCTAAATTTAGCGGGGAAATTGGCGCCACGTGACAGTGACGTCATGGTATCGTGTGACAAGACGACTTGACACGGTGACGTCACGCCACGTGACCACGTCGCGTGACGTCTATTTCTCCGCTGAATTTGGCTGGAAATGAGCGCTTTTAGTTTTTGTTTCCACGTGACGTCGCATGACGTCGTGACATCACGTGGTACCACGATTTCACGCAGTGACGCCACGTGATTGTGTCGCGTGACGTATATTCCCCTGCTAAATTTAGCGGGAAGTGAATAAACATGCCCCGAAAACGTTTGAATCAAATTGAAACGATCGCCTTTAAGACTGCATTCCATGCGTTATATAAAACTTCGGAAGTAAAAGCCGCTGGAAATTTTTTGTTTGTTTTCACTGCGTTTTCATTTTTTTTTTTTTTAGTTTTTGTAGAGGGCGCAAGGCAACCGCGTGCCTTCGTTGGGTAACCCCAGTATCGAAACGTTGGTTCGGTGGACGGTCGACCGCTGAAATTGGACGTCAACAATCGATGTTTGTTTGTCTCTTTGTTTTGTTCTCAGGTGGCGCTTTTTTATCTATTTATTTGAATACTCTAAAAGGCTGTGTTCACCGAGGTATTTGATTTTTTTTTTTGCATTTGAATATATATATATATATTTATTAATTTTTTTTCGGAGAAAGGAATTTGAGTCCTGACACGATGGCAAAAACAAATAAGTGAACTTACATAAACAGTCTACGCTCTCCTTATCCTTAGGATAGCATAGCTGTGTGTTGTCTTCGTCCCCTTCTGTGTTCCTGAGTCTCGGGTTTTTATTACCATGAATCATCACCAGCTCGCTTTGTTTTTTTAAGTATTATTGCAATTGTCATAGCTCTTTTTTTTATTATATTCATGGAGCTTGTTTTAGTTTTTCTAGGGCACAACATTTATTATATCTGAGGCCCAAATCTGGGCACTTGGCGAAAAAGTCGGCGAGAAATCCGGCGGCTAGGATTGGCCGGCGCCAAGGTCAAGTGCGGCGTTGGCCAATCACGGCCGCCAGATTTCTCGCCGACTTTTTTGCCAAGTGCCCAGATTAAAGCCCCTGATGACTAAAAAAAAAAATTCTCATCGCAAAAGAAAAAAAGTTTTTTTGCTTTTGTTTTGGTGGAGAAGGAATATTAGCGACGCTGTACTATGGTGGGAATGAAGTAATGGTCGGCCGCAAATCGGCAAGCCAGAGTAGAAATGCTCGAAAGGTTGCCGCCATCTATGAGCGACGGCGGCAAGCAGACAACCAGCAAGCCGGTTGTCTGGTTACCGCCGTCGCTAGTAGATGGCGGTAGCTCTCCAGAAGTTTGTGTCGAGATTTGTTTGCCCACGGACACGATACCGGGGAAATGATAATTGGGGTTGTGTGGATATTAATACAGCGTGTAGACCAACTACTCGCTGTATAAATATCCACACAACCCCTATTATTATTTTTTACTGGGGAAACTAGCCCTTAACAGCTCCGCTGTAAAAATATATATGTTTTGCCGAACATTTAGCTCACGCCAAAATGTAACTCTAGTGGTTGGGATCACATGACAAAGCTTCAGAGCTTACTGTTATCTGATTCTAATGTTGTTCATAAACCACGTGACACCAATCGAGCAGTTTGAAAACAGTTTCAGATCTAGAGCAGTGAAAACACTTTCAGATCAGGCTAGGCGGCGCAAGCTACCTCCCGCTATAAAGAGTAAAGCCATTAGCATCCATCCATCCATCATCCAGGCACACTAAAGACTGGTTTACACACTGGCGACGGCTTGCGATCGTGTGCCTTAAAATGTACAGTATAGTAGTAGAATAGGTTTATTAAGACGAAATAAAAACTAAGATGGCTTGACTAGAGTAATTTTATCTAGCGGGTATGGGAGCTGGGAGGTTGTGGGGTGAGATTACATGTGTTATATTAAATTCGCTGCTCTGACGTAGGCAAGGAGCGAGTCCATGATAAGCTTTGTTTTACCGTAGTTCTTGTTTGGGGGTCACGCAGCCTTCATACCGTAGGGGTCGTAGATCTTGTCTCGAGATTTCTTACGACGTAGAACACTGCCGCCATCTATCGGGCAGCCGCGGTCCCTGTACCCAAACCCAGCAGGACACCCTGGTCCTCATCCAGGGGGATCTGGACAACATAATTCTCTGTGCGGGCAGTCAAGCGAGGACGTCCTCCATGTGCTGCTGTGGTGCCCTGCCCTAGACCACTGTCGACCGCCCTGGGCGACCAGCGAAGAGAGGATTCCCGAAATGCTGGGATTCGGGGAAGGGGCCCACGGTTCACTATAGCAACCAAGGCATTCTCGTTGAGGGGTAGAGACTGCGTGTGATCGCCAATCAGTGAAAGTGTCCCAAAAGTGGGAAAAGCTAGAACAAAACAAGAAACTAAAACTTTTACCTGTGTCGGCAACCTGAACTTTTGCCCTGTCTCAAAAGGGGTTAGGTGCCGCCAACTAACTAACAGCCGTAGCATTTGTGTATATTTCCCATTTTTGTTCGCGCATCGTTCTTTCTTTCTTGGCTCGAAAAGCGTTTGATAATGTTATGAACGACCAGGTCTCACGTATAGTTCGTACAAAATTTGTTCCCGCAAATACCGCAAAACCTTCGCTCTAGTGAAATACAGTTCAGGGGCCACCACATAGATGGCGCCAGTGTGCCAGTGTGTCGTCTAGAGAGCCGAGATTGTAGGAGGGGTCCATCTCAAACCATGGGGAGCGTTTGCGGTTTCATGGCGGACGCCTTTTGCGGGAGATTGGTGGCGAGTGCCCATGCGCTGCGTTTTCGCCTGGCGAGGAGGACGATCAACGCGTTTGTCCCTTTCTCGCAGCTCGTATTGCAAACGCTGTCCCATGAACCGCGTGACCCCCATGGAGCAGTTGGACACTCTCCGTAATACAGGCTCCCTACTGTTGTCTCGTAGTAAGAGATCACAAGAACCCTGTCGTAAGCAAACGCGAATGTGTGAACGCGCCTTAAGGCTGGTTCACACAGCCACGTTTTGTTACGTTACGCTACGTTACGTTACGGAAGCTTTGGTCTGCTTACGCCGCAAGGCACCGGGGCGCGTATTTCCGTTTGCTCATGGAGTAAAACCCATGGAGCGAATCAGGGCTCCTGATTGGCCTATTTGAACGTTCCGCTCTTTCGCAAGCAGTAGACGTCAGTGAACCCCTTTCGCGCTCGTTGTTTGTTGTTTGAGGTAAGAAGACGGCTCTCACCGAGGACGGTGGTGGGTTCGCCCCTTTTCGGAGGTGCAGTGGCCGACGGCGGGGTGTTGTATCACAGGGCGAGTGTTAACCCACCCGACCCCCCTCGTTCACGCCGCTTCGCGGCGACAGTGTCGGCGGCACATGACAACGCGACACAATGGGCGCAGCTGACGATAAATATTTGGCGGTAAACAAAATGAGGCTAGTTTCGGGCGGCCAATACAAACCCCAACACTGCCGTCGTGGAGTGCTAAAAGCGTTTCGGAGACTTACACGTAGCGTGAGAAAACGCAAGCAAACGGCGCTGTGCGAACCAGCCTTTAATCGGTACCTACCGGACGGCTCTGATCATACCGGTAAAGTGCTGGATTGGAAATACTCGTTGTCGCCTGCTCGGACGCCAGTGGCGATACACGCCGAAACTAAAGCCACTCTTTCCTCGATCCCGACAAGGCGCTCGCGTACGTAAATAGATCAAAATGGTCGTCGCATCTGTGGACACAGTGGCACGAGGTTGACGGAGGATGATAACCCGTCGACGTATTATCGTCGTATTAAGCGATGAAAAATAGACGCGCTGTCGCACGGGCCTGGGATCTCTCCGGCGTGCTCGGCGGCACTCGCGTCTCTGCAGCGTGTGCGCCTTCGGTCTCTCCAAAGCTGACAGTAGGGCGGAAGCCTAGCTCTTTTTTGGACCAATCGGCCGCCGGCATTACATCACGTGACCGCGGTTCTGTGCGAGCAACACGACCTAGAAAAATCAATTAATTGTTTAATTGGTTGGAATTGAGAATTTGTTTCCGTTCTTTGAGACCGGCCACTTCAAACTCGAGGAATGAACAGGGTGTATGATCTATGAACAGCAATATATGAAACCTGTACATAATAAATAAATCGTTGAAATATACATATACGTGTCTGGCAATCATAAGAACTTGCACAATGAGAGATTGCCTGACAAAGGCAATAAATTACAGTACTACAACTTATTACTATTTCACAATACTTCCAGCCTTATTACGAGCCATGAGTGGACGATACTGAGTGAAAAATTTCAGTGCATGCACGCAACGCTTCCGAACTCACATCTCCTGTAGGAATATCAAAAAGAAACTCGGCGAAGCTCACGTCCCAACCACGTCAACGAATGTTTTACTTATCAAACAATAGCACTCAAAGCACTCTCCAATTACGAAACTGTCTCAAGAGCAACAACATCACCGGGAAGCTTTATTCCATAAATCATCTTGGTTTAAAACAGCGCGACAAGACAAGGACAAAGCAAAGACGAGACAGACGACAGCGCTATCAACTGGAAGTTTATTTTTACCGCTCCCAATATAGACTTTTGCAAAAGTCGCCGTCTGCGCGCTGCCATATTTGTCTGCTGGGCTGTGGAACGCCTTCTGCGCATGCGCCGTTGCTCTGCTGTGCGCTATATCAGACACTGCCCATTTGTCCACGGCTCAGTGACTCGGCATTGTTCGCCCGGGTGATAAGCGATGCAATGGTCTATACTGTGTATACACATGGGCAACAGCCAAATAAATTGCTTATTACTTAGATTATACCAGTGTTGGACATGATACTTGATAAAAGTATTTAAGTTAAGTTACTATACACACCTGCTTCATAAAGTATTTAAAATACTAAAGTTACTTTCACTGTAAAGCACCTTGAGTAGACTGCAAATGCTTAGGAATGTAATTCAATTACTTTTAAAGATATTTCCGCGTTGCGTAATTTGAATCGACGTCAGTGACGGACGCAATTAGACAGTTGCGCAAATCTGGTTTACCAGAATAATTTATTAGCACGCAACAGCACGAAAAAAAAATCGCAGGTCTATTTTATGCAGTCCAACTCTAAAGCCCGGTTCACACAGTTGCTTGACTGCGTTTGACCGTTGCGGCAGCGAGACACCAGGACATCCCTGCTGCTTATATCGCGTGCCGAGAAGATTCCTCGAATTGGATTCCACGCTTCATACGAAGCACAGATGTGCCGGTGACTCGCTTTCGGTCTCGCCGCAACGCAGTCAAACGCACTCAAACGCAAGTGTCTGAACCGGCCTTTAGGAGCAGGATATCACTGATACTTGTTACAAAACATTTATGGGACAAAAAAAGAGGAAAAAGATAAGAGGTCGCTTCAGCTATAGTGACAACGCTGAATATCACGTCCTGCGGCGCACCTTAGCTTATCGTTTAACTACAATCCATATTCCCTATGTGGGAGTTCACTATAAACGAACTTGGCATACGAAAATGAGTAAATGGATAACAAAGAGAGCCCACATAATAGCCACGGCACTGGTCGCACCTTCTTCGAGTAGGTCGAGTTCAGGAAGGCACTCAACGTTGGGGGACGCTTTGTTGTCATTTAGAGAGGTTATCCTGCTCGCAGTTCGTTTACTCTCCTGTTCTTTGCTTATCAATGTTACGCTTACAAACAATGATCGCAGAAGCAAAAAAAAAAAAAATCGACGTTTTGCCGTAGCGGGGTTAAATATACAAGCAAAAAAAGTGTCTTCTTTTTGTGTCCACTTCTAATTTTGTTCGCTTACAGACAGTCATGGGCGTACCAACCGGGGGAGGGGGGGGGCAAGGGGGTCGCTTGCCCCCCCACCCCCCCCCCGTTCTTAGCAGTGGTGGGGTCAAATATACAAGCAAAAAAAAGTCTTTTTTGTGTCCACTTCAACTTTTCTTCTATTTGTTATTTTCTTGACACTGAAGTCTGCATTGTTGTCGTGGGTATTTCCCGTTCTGCGTTGCGCCTCAGTGTTGCAATCTTCCGTAAAACCGCCCCTTTTCGTTGAGGAATCTTTGGGGGAAACTCTAGGAAACAAAAGGCGCCTTTAGGAAGGCGAGGGGAAAGCCTTCATTGCACGAACTTTGGGGTGAAATATGAGTCACAATCGGCACAAAAGCGATGTTTTCACGAGCTCAATCTAAGTCACCGTAGCTTATCGCAGGTAGCAACAGGATTTGGTGTCTCGAAAGAATGTTCACGTTTGCTCCTGTCACGCCCATGCCACTTCCTAGTGAAAAACTCGGAAAATGGCGGAATGTCAAAAATGTATTTGAGATACCGAGTACAAGATACTCGGCAATGTAATTAAAATGCAGTACCAAATACTCTCGATCAACAGTATTTGCAAGATACTAGTACAAAAAGTATTTGAAATGCAGTATCTTGAGTAGAGTATTTGAGATAGGCACAAGTCTGGAGTTTACAGTGCTGTGTCATAGTCCGTCCCTAACATGCACCAGTAAAGAAACAAATTTCTTTATCGGACAGACCAACGGAGGCCATGCTCTGACACATCGCTAAATGCGCGTATTTTACTTGTCGCGGTCTTGTTCCTCGCTGCCCTTGGGCACTTTAATCACGTAGGCAGTTAGGCAAGCGAAAACTTTGGCGATCAGCGACGGGCTGGTCCATCGCTGGGGCGGATTGCTTGCTGTTGTTTGTCGCACTGCTCGGTTGATAGTAAACTTCGCTCATCGCTCGGGAGTCGCTCGCATGCGGTCTGTGGCCCTGCGCTTCGTCGCCGCGCGCGCTTCGTCGCTGCGCTTCGTTCACTCGTCAAAAAAATATATCGTGTTCGATATTGGGTGCATGGGAATGAGTTAGAGCAGACAGCCTATGCGTTGGTGTAGAAAGTCTCGCGCGAACGAGTAGTCACTAATTATCGATCGCCGGTCCGAGAAAATGTGCTGCTCGGGTTATTCAGTATGAATAGGTGCGTCGAAAACGGCACCAAGCGCGGACAGTCCATCTGCTTCAGCGGGTGGTTCCAGACCTCCATGTCGCCGCTGCAGTTTTTTTTTGTTTTTTTTGCGACCCACTAGTACAGGGCACGTCTTGTCCGTTGCACGGCGTTTACGCAGTTTGCGCCTCCCACCGCGGTCGTTCATCGTTACGCAAACACCCGCAAGTGAGGTAGCCGGATGCGGGCGCAAACGGCCCAAAATACAGGCCGGCAATGGCGGCTCGGGTAATTGACGCGACACTTCGTTTTGCGTACCCTTTGAACGAGAGCGCGTCCGAATGAAACGCAAGGCGATGCCACGTGCTCTTGCAGCAGTGCTGGGCCGGAGCACTGTGGAAGGTATACGCTATAGCCTGGACAAAGTAGCAGGAAAAAAGTTACCGCAGAGTTTCTTTTTTAATTAATTAATTTATTTATAGGTACTTCGTTTTTACTGCGCTTGTCGCGTGGCCGAGAGAGATATAGTACCCGCCGGGAGAGACACCCGCATTCGTCGGAAAACCTGCCCGATGGATGAATCTTGCGAGCGAGGAGAGATGTTTTCGAGGGCGGGGCGGGGGCCGATTGGGAGCGCCAGTTTATACTCGTTAGAGGGGCGAGTGTGAAAAATAGTCGTTCTAGCCCCACTTGTGTGTGTGTGTGTGTGTGTGTGTGTGTGTGTGTGTGTGTGTGTGTGTGTGTGTGTCTGTCTGTGTGTGTGTGTGTGTGTGTGTCTGTGTGTGTGTGTGTGTGTGTGTGTGTGTGTATGTGTGTGTGGGGGGGGTGTGTGTGTGCGTGTGTGGTGTGTGTGTGTGTGTGTGTGTGTGGTGCGTGTGTGTGTGTCTGTGTTTGGTGGTTCTGTAGTTTTCTTGGTCTTGATTTTTCGTTCCCGGGTTTTGTGTTACTTTCGTGGGGTAGCCTTCCGTTTCTCCTTTCCCCCTATTTTCTTGCAGTGTTACCTTCTGACTGACCTAGTTAGCGAGGCTAATTTTTCGGGTAACTTTACCTTTCTGATTTGTTGGCACTTCGTTTAGACGGCACCTCTAAATAGAAGCTTCCGTGGAGAGGAAACGTTTCGAAATACACTACATCTTTCTTTCGTTTTAAGTATTTTTTAAAATTAATTTTCTTATTTTTGTTACACTTGGGTAGGCTATCGCACGGGAATGCATTATTATTTATTAAAGGACGTGTGCCAACTTTTAGATGGGCAAATGAACAATTTTCTCGCTTTCCCTAACCACTTTTAAGAAGAAAAAAATATCATTGGCGTTCGGTAGTCGCGCATAAAAAGGTTCTTCGGTTTCTTTCCGTTGGTTTCGGGGGCATCTGTTGGCCTCGCTGAAATGCTTCGAAGATGTAATCTTGAACCGCTCGAGTCTGGGACGAGAAGTTGATGTCTTGCGTTTTGTTGTATCCTAAACAACGGGAATGTCAGACTGTCAACTTCGACTGCGTTGGTTTAACGTGGTCAACTTCCTGGGACATTCCGTGGAATAAAAAAAAAAGTTTTCAAGTAACTAATAAATTTTTAATTGAATTGCGTTTTATGATACCCAGGCACTTATACGGTCGTCGGGAACATTACGATCTTTTGTCAGGAAAAGCAAAAATTGACAATTTTGTGAATGTGGCCCATAAATTATTAAAAGAAAATGCGTTGAGCCGTGGAATTAAATTTATACGCGTGCAAAAGTTTAATTTTAATGCTTATTGATGTTTTATGACTGTGATATAAAAAAAATTATTACCGGGGAACGTTGCGATGTTTATTGTTGTTCAGTTGAAATTCTCGTTTTAGTGCATTCGCCGTGGGGTTCATGTCGAAGAAAGTTGGGGATGGAAAGCGATGACTCCGAGCTTCCGCTGTGCTTCATACACACGCAACCGGACTTGTTGATCTCAACTGAGGATATGTAGCACTGCAGTGTTGTAGGCGTTACGGATAAAAACAACAACAACAAAGTAACGAAATACGTTACATCATGACTTGAAACAAAAGGAACGCGTTACAGTTAACGATACAAAGTAACGCAGGTTACTTTTGCGTTACTTTTTTATTTACGAATTCGAATGTTTTACTGTTTAAACGTCACAAGTATGCATAAGCTCCATATATTTCAAGAGGCGTTATGTCCACGCAGAACCTTAACGTAATTACCGGGTGGGTTGTACGGTTCCCCCTGAGTACTCACGGTGAAAAACGTGAAGAGACGCCGAAGAAGTTAGATAACTTCGCGCCGAAAAACAGAAACAAAAAAGATTTAAGTGTAATTTTTTTGTTTTGTTTTGAGAAGATGTATTGAGTAACGTAACTACGTTCCCCGTTGCCAGAAATAAGTAACGTAAGTAAGTTATTCGTT
Source organism: Ixodes ricinus (assembly GCA_037355805.1). Classification (NCBI taxonomy): domain Eukaryota; kingdom Metazoa; phylum Arthropoda; class Arachnida; order Ixodida; family Ixodidae; genus Ixodes; species Ixodes ricinus. The sequence continues at coordinate 80,640 of JAZHYW010003080.1, forward strand.
ACAGTTTTTAAACGGTAGCGAGTATACGTTGTTATGAAAAGTGACACTTTACCGGTAAAGCCGTTACTTGTGTAACGCGTTACCGCCAACACTGATTAAGCAGCCAGGATCACAACCCGTGACGTCACGGCGTGGAAAATCCTGGTAGTGACATCACGTAGGGGAACCGTAAGATGACGTCACCGAAGCATCTCCGCGCTAATACTTCTTGCTGTCTGTTCAGCTCCAAGGTTGGACCTCTCGAAAGCTCTTGGGACTGCAAAATAACACGATTATATGCTTTTTTTTTCTTTTTCGAGCTGCAACGACTGAATTTTCTGCTGCCCACTGATACACTGCCAGTAGCAACGTTATTCTTTCTTTTTCGTCTTTTTTTAAGTTAAGCTCTGTAATTCCTCTTCTATCTTACTTGGCGTCATCTATAGCTACAAGATAAGGTACGCTTCAGCGTAACGGCACGTCAGCCATCTTGAGCTTAAAATATCATTGTTGCCGGTTATCTGTAGCCAAAGCTACAGGTCGCGAGGTCTAATCAAGAGCCAAGTTATAAACCACGTGGTATATTGCTGCCCAACGCGCGTATCGGTTCCCGCGTCTTGAGCACCGGCGTCCACGTCGGAGCAATATATCACGTGGTTTCTAGCTGGCTCCCGATTGGACCTGGAGGCCCGTAGCTTTGGCCGCATAGTCCGTCGTTTACGTTGAAACGAGGTATTTGGGATCTAAGTAAACAAAAGGAAAACTCTTTTTTTTCTTTCATTGTTACGGTTTCGCGATAACGCCTATACGCTTTGAGGGATGGCTGGACGAATGAAGAAAAATCGGTTATTTTTGGTCTTCTCTCTTCTTTGTCGTTTGTCCCCCTTTCTCTCTCTATCTCGCAGTTTCTCGATTTCGCCGAGAAGTGGCGAGAGCGCGTGACGGGGAGAGCGTTGCGGGAGCCAATTTTTTCGCGACATCTGGTCGAAATTGAAGATTGAGCCGAAATCGATGTGTGATCGACTTGCTTGCTCCGTTGGGGTGACAGCCGCGTGGTGGGAGGCTCTTCGATTTCTCTCTTTTTCCTTTACACCCTTCTATCTTCTTTTATGTTTTTATCGGCTTCACCGGTGTTTGATGATCTTCCCTGTGATACTCGCCATTTTTCTATGCCCCCTCCCCCTCTTTCCCCTTCCCTCTCTCCATTCTTGTTTACGACAGTGATACTTCCTCCTATACTTTGTTTTTTGTTCCTCTATTGCGATGGAGCAGCGCGATTGCTACGAGCCATCGCAGTCGATCCAATGTGGCGTTAGTGTCACGTGACCCGTGGCAGGGGCACACCGATGCACCAGGGCGGGTGGTCACGTGCTCTGGATGGTTGGTGCCCTGGTCGCTGGCCAGGGCACTGTACTGCACCGAGTAGCCACGCAATGCATTCACGGCGCTCGCTTGGCCGGGATGGTTTATTTGTAACGTCCGCTGTGGTCCAGCGTTAGGTGAAAGGGAATAAAAGCTTCCTATAGTCTCCCCTGAACATCGAATCGAAGTGGAAAAGAAAAAAAAGTATCAAGAAACGAATGTTGAAAGCGAAAGAAGGTAAAAAAAGGAAACAACAATGTCCCGAAAAATCGAGAGGCAGAAATTTCCGTTCTGGTGGCGTGTTTGTTTTCGAGATGTCCATCCTCTTGCTTTCGTTCCTAAATATGATTTTTTTTTTGCTTTTTCTTTTTGTGGGTTTTTTGTTTTGCACGTATTCGAGTGCTGTGGACGCAGCAGGGTCGCTCGTGAGTTTCTGAAACGCGAGCATGTTTTCGTCTGCTATGCGGAGCGCAACTTCGTCTGCTTTTTTTGCAGGGGCTACGGTGACGTCAGAACGATGCCGAGCTCTGATTGGCTCCGATTGAAAGTGATAGTGGGTAGACCTCGAGGCATCTAGCATTGAGGTCTACCCACTATCCTTCAATCTGAGCCAATCGGAGCTCGACGTCGTTCTGACGTCACCGCAACTCCTGCCAACGCTATTAGATTAACTCAGTTACGGAACTGCTCATAGACGCTGCATGCACGAACAGTACCCCTCCCTCACTCACCACGACTTGCCCGGAGTGCTCGACGCGCCGCCGGACGGCTGCTTTGGTAACTGAATCGGGATACGTTCGTTTCAACGTTACTAGAAACGTAAAAACCAACGAAAAAAAAAACTCTTTTTGTAGTAACTTTTATTGGAGTTTAGTGCAAAGTGGGAAGCCCGTGATGTTTTCTAAAATTTTTAGTTTGCAAGGTTTTGCAGCACAATTAATATTGTTTTTATACAACCATGCCTCAGCGGGGATTTCAGGGAGCGCGTCCCGACCTATAGGCGCATTTTAACTTCGGTGATACGTCGCGGCGTGTCCGCTGGGGAGACGGGGGTTGGCTCCCCTGTAACCCTTAATTTCCACCGTATCTGTTTCGGCTCCGAAATGGCCGATTGCAGCCGAAATAGATGTCACGTGCAGTTCCTCGAGTGACCGCTGCGGGAGAAATGGCGGCGTTGTGATCGCCATTTGGCGCTTCAGCTGTGCTCTTTGGAATGCACAGTTATGAAACGAAAAGATAGATGGCGCTTCGACCGACTCCAGTTCCACAACTGAGGTAATCTAGTAACGTTGACTCCTTCGCAGGAAGCAGACGACTTACGCAAGAAGCGCAGACATCTTGCCAACACGCTCGTTAGGAATAATATGCTCTCCGCATAGCTCTGGAACCACGAATTCCAAAACAATAAAATGCGCATACTTTTTTTTTTTTGCGCGAGGGGTTTGTTTAGTGCGGGCATTTCTTCGAGTGAAGGGCTCGCCGCGCTCACTCTCAACTCCATAAAAAAAAAAAAAAAAAGAGTTTTGAATTTTGATTTGGTTGTTTGGGGAAAGGATGGAATCTGTCTTTTCCGAAGTTGCGTGGTTTCCCTACAGAAAAAGAAAATGCGTAGCAAATTGCTTGGCAATCGTGTTGCACGTAAAACGTGCGGCTCGTCTGGCCCGCGGGGCTAGTATGTCTTCGCTTACGCCGATCTTTTTCAGTTGTGGCATCGAGGGATCGCTTAGCAGTACGCCTAGCCTGCCGAGCCTGTCGTCTTTGTTCAGTCCGATTCCTCTGGGATTGAGGTCTGGCCTCCCGGCGTGCTCTACATCGGTTTGTTTAGCGACTGGCTTAATTAAGTGGCATGCACACTCGATAGCAAATAGCGATTCCTGGAATGGAGATACCGGCGCTAACCCGGGTTTTAAATCCCTGGCGCTCTTCCAGAACCCTTCGTAGCCAGCAGACCGTTTCTCCGACGACATCCAACCACCAGGCAGGCGAGCGGTGGCGCTTGAGTGATTGCGCAATCACCAGCCAATCAGAGTCGAGCTGGGGGTGTGACGTCATCACCTGGCTTAGCCAATCAGCATCGAGTTAATCGGCGGCTTCACTTTTCGGCTTCAGAAATTTTCTGGACCCTCCCAGACGAGACAAAGCACGTTTGACGCGAAAAATCGAATTATTTGTTAGATGTTTGGACAGCAGGGGCTTAGTCTTTCAGAGTATGGCGACGTTGTTACATGGCGCAGATGGGACATACGTAGCCAGTGCGGCACGACTGTTCGCTTGGAGGGTTCTCTAACGTGCACCACGCACTGGTGTTACTCAATCGCACGCCTGTACCACGTTCATTCGAACCTGTTTTCCCTCAGCTCCCTTTCAAACCGACTTTAAAAAAAATGCAAATGTTTAAATATGCACCAGTCGTATCAATAAACTCGTTGAGCATAGCGAGTTGTCTCCGCTCCACTCAATAGGTCCACTTGAATATTTATTACTATCTTGTACGTTTCCATTGAAATAAACTTCCTGAAAATCTACCCCCCCTCCCTCAAAATAGCAGTTTGGTTACGGTCACAGTAATCGTGAAGCCGCTGTCACACTGCTTAGCACATCATACAAAAGGCAGTCTGCAGACAGTAGAGAGTTTTAGGGAACCGTCTTTGCACATCCGATACGGTACGATGAGCCTCCGGTACGAACTGCGCATGTGCGAGTCTTCTGCGGTAGCGCATGCGCAGTTCGTACCGGAGGGCCCGATCGTTACCGTATCGGATGGGCAAAAACGGTTCCCTAAAACTCCCTAGTGTTCTGAAGCGTGTTCCTTCCTTGTCCTGGTACATTTGCCATAGAAAACCGTCTGCAGACATACTCGAATAGCAGCCAACGCATCCCTCGCCGATTTTTTCGCCAAGTGTTCTAGATTAGAACCCAGTTCGTCGTGGTCATCGTCATAATCATCGTCATCGTCGTTATTTGTCTGCTTACTGTGAGGCTGCACACTGAACTGCGGGAGTCGTCGTCGGTGTCCTGCAGGAGGTGGCCAACGTGTTCGCGGTGTACGGCATCGAGGTGGATCCCGTCACCTGCTCCTGGTGGCCGACTACATGACGTTCGACGGGACGTACCGGGCCTGCAACCGCATCTCGATGGAGAGCAACGCCTCGCCCCTGCAGCAGATGACCTTCGAGACCACCATGAACTTCCTCAAGTCCGCCACGCTCTCCGGTGAGCGGGCCCTGGTGACGTCGCGTCCCAGATGACAGGTCGTCTGCGCACTGCCCACACCTGGTGTGGGCAAAAGCGGTTTCTTTTTTGCAGACAGCGTGTTTGGATACAATATTTGTTATTGTTTTACAGCGGAGCTGTTAGCGGCTAGTTTCCCCAGTATCGTGTCCGTCAGCAAACAAATGATGACACGAAACTCTGGACAGCTACCGCCATCTATGAGCGACGGCGGCAACCAGACAATCGGCTTGCCGGTTGTCTGGTTGCCGTCGCTCATAGATGGCGGCAACCGTTCCAGTCTTTCCACTCTGGCTTGCCGACTTGCGGCCGGCCATTACTTCATTCCCACCATAGTACAGTTTCGCTGGTCTTCCTTCTTCACCAGAGTGGAAAGGCTGAAAGTTTTTTGTTTCATTTTGTCTTCCAGGTATGGAGGATAGGCTCAAGTCTCCGTCTGCTCGCCTCGTGCTGGGAAGAGAGGTGTCTCTCGGTACGGGCTGTATGGACCTGAGGCAACCCCACGTGATCTCTCGGAAACGCTGATTGGCTCCGCACTGCCCCTACTTTCGCAATTCCTCCGTGGTGGTGCCGTGTCGTTACAACGTGTTTCGATTACGAAGCGCAAGGCACCGAAGCGGGGCCTCTCTAGCTTAAAATAAACATCCACGGTGTGATTGTTTTTCGCTGCGTGTGTGTGCAGAAGTATATTGGTATGTGGTCATTAGAGCGAACTGGGGGGGGGGGGGGGGGGGGGTAGGTAGGTGAAGTTACTTGTATTCAGTGTTCTGCCCGTTATCGAAAATGAGTTACGAAATAGCGTACTCGTCAGTGCGTCAAAAAATTAACGCGTGTCGGAGATTCGTTACCGCCGTATAAACGTAACGAAATACCGTTACTTTAAAAAATCTAAAGAACGTTACTTTTGCGTTACTTTGAATTTCAGCATTATTTGACGGTGATAAGCCGATAATGCGAACTTAGGCAACAATTAAACGTTTACTGAGTGATTTTTTTGTGAATAGTTTAATTGGTAGCATATATAAATGACGAAATACCCAAAATTTTCTTCGTCCACCGCCATTCTCGGCGACTCCCAGATCAAGTACTTATTCCTGAAATTTGACCCGCGTCAAACCAACTGTCCCGCGTTGCGTGCGGACATGATCGGAGAGATCTCCAGTGTCCTTGGCACGGTGAAGGCACTATGTAGTGTTCCATGTAGGGATTTACGACCTCGCGGACTACGTAGCCGCGAGGACTTTGGAACGGTATGGAGAGCTCATCAACGCTGCTCTCAGCCGGTGCCCTTTTGTTGAGCGGCTCTACGTCACCCTCGTCCTACCTCTATTCGTTTGAACCGTCGCCGAGGTGGGAAGAACAATCGAGCCTTCGTCACCTGATTCAACTGGGAGACGAATTGATTCAACGAGGCAGCGAATATGAGGTGAGGGGTCGCTCCCTGAGGACGTGCTCTACCTGGACCACGGGTTTCCCCCTCTTTCTCCTGTTAGGGTACTGGCAGCTGACGGGCTCCGTCCGAGCTTCGAGGGCTTCGCGCTCATCTCCCAGCGCCTCGGCGAGATGGTATACCAACGCCGGCCCAGGCAGACCGACTGACGGTTGGTCCTTGGGGTTTGCGCCTCGAGGAGCCTTCGCGTGTGCGCGCCAACCTTCCGCAGACCAGACTCATCCCGTCCTACGCCACAACCCAGGACCAGCGGACGCGCGCGACCGAGATCCGCAACAGCCGAGGCCACCCGTGGCACCTTGGTACCAGACTCCTAGCGCGGAAGGCGTTTTCCGAGGTCGCCCGCATCTCGACATCGGCGCCGGGTGCTGGACGTAAGAACTGACTGCGTCCGAGTGAGGAACTGTGCACTGAGACTAGATCCCCTTCCTTTTTTTAGAACTGCGTAAACTAACAGACAAACGAATTCTTCACCAGGTGCATGCTGCTAATCTAAAAATGCAAAAAAAAAGAAGTCGCGTTTATGAGGGTGTACCATTTAAAGGCGTCTCTCTTTATTTACCGTCATCAGTGCATGGGCTATGCCAAACCGATCTCAATGATTGAAACGCTGTTCTAAAAACACTTCACTCGAATTAACAAAATATTATTGTTGGCCACTGGGAAAATATTCGCAGCAACCTTAAAGTCGCATGAAATTCAATTGGAACGTGGTCAACCCTAAACAAGTCCCTCAAAAAAAAAAAAAAAAAAAAAGCAGCGGTTTGTGTCGTAATGGAAGCAGCGCGAATTTTACAAGGACAGAGGAAGGAACTGGACAGGACGAGCGCCAGTCCTGTCCTGCGCTCGTCCTGTCTAGTTCCTTCCTCTGTCCTTCGTAAAATTTGCGCTGTTCCATTATGAGTACATACCAATCTCGCCCAGTTATCCTGTTTGTGTCATTTGGAGCAAAAAAAAAAAAAAAACGCGCCGAACAACAGATAAAGCAAAACTAAGAAAACGAGTAAGAAATAACGTACTTCTCCCTCCCCGGCCTCGTCTGAACGGAGCATGAAACCCGGGCCAATCAACTGGATGGGAGGTCCCACAGATGCCCTGACGGGCCGCGAGAGCACCGCACGGTGGGGGGGGAGGGGGGGAGGCGAGGACGTTTTTTTGATAATATTATGTGGTAAACCCATCAGAGATCGCTCTTTTACACCAGACGAGCAGGCACTACTTTCGACCGGGCTGCAATTCTGTCTCACAACCGGCCAGTTTACCAAAATCTCTCTCCTACAAGATCTGGACAACTTTGCAGGCAACCTTCGGCTACGGGAATGCTTTCTCGACAAACCCGAAAATGTAGCATATTATTTCTTAGTAAAGAGAAAAAAGCTGGACTCCCAACGCTAATCGCGATAAACATTCGGATCTGTACACAAAAGCGGTCCAAAAATACCTAGTAGCAAAATGTAAACACCGCAGGCCACGCACGTATAACTTACGCTGTTCCGAGCAGGATTCCCTGAAATTCCTTAGCAGCACACGTTGTATTGCCGCGAGCGCAGCTGACTAAGCAGGCAGCACGCTCGTGGCCTAACGGTTATCGCGCGTGCCTTCCACGCAGAAAGCTCAGGGTTCGATCCCTGGGAGCGCCGCGTCTTTTATTTATTCTTCCAAGTTAGATTTCTCGTAATTTCGAGAACCGTGTTGCTCGTTCTAGGTTAGAATGTTCTGCGCGCCACATGTTCCAGAAGCCCACGCGTGCACAAAAGGGGCTCCGCGTAACCAGCCGGACTCAGTTTCGCCTCAGCGTTCGATCCTGCTGCTTCGCCGCTTTCGACGCCCGCGACGCTCTGCTGTTATCTTTTGTTTCCTTCTTTATTCTTGGGCACAAGTTCGCCCCCCTTAAACGTTTCAGTTTCCTCCGTTATTCCTTGTTTGTCACCTCGTCATTCGTGACAGTATTCAGGCGCCTAACAAACCTAAAATGTATGATGGTGGTGGCCTGGACCGCCCCAGTGTAGACCACTGGGAGCCGACCGTGCATGAGGCCGTGATGTAAGGTTTGCAGGCGTGTCTCCCCACCCAGACCGCTTCCAGTGATGACACCTGAATTGAAAAGCGAACGCAATATTTAAATAATATTTAAATTGGAGTCACATTTGCAGTTGAGATTCGAAAAAGCAATTCCCACATTTCCAAGTGCGTCCCAAACAACTCTTGGTAATGTCTTTTTTTTTTTTTCGTATTCGTTTTTTTGTCGTTAATAAAGCACTTTTTTTTTTTCGCTTTTGGCAGAGTGGGTTTGTGTTGTTTACCTTTCGGGACTACGACAGAATTAGACAGAATCGCACCAAATCGTCTCCCCGAAACGAAGAATCGTAATCCTGAAGAAGAGAGGCCTCCCCTCTCGTAACGTCAAATAAACCTTTCCTTGTTTTTGTTCAGTCTGCGGACCTTGTGTGTTTTCAATAATCACCGGCCCACAAGCTCTGATCAACATGTCATAGTATATATATATTCCTAAAGCCAACCCCCCCTCCCCCCAACCCGAGAAGGCAGGGGCGGAGGTTCCGGCCGGAGTGTCTGGCTTCGAGCCTGCTCGTTCCGTATCGTGTTGGGGAGAGATCGCCGCCCTGCTGGCCTGCTTTCTCGCACTCTTCCGGGCGCCTCCCCCTCGACAGATCGCGCGGGACAGTCGAGCGTTCCCTCCTCCGAGTGGGCGGCCGTCTGGCGACGAGGCCTGGGGCTCCGGGCGACGGGTCGAGTCGCGGCGTGGGCTTGCTTACAGGGGACGCAGGTACACCTTTTTCGATGGTGTACATCCACGCCCCTTTTTGCACGCCTAAGCCAGAAATAGAGCTCGGATGCACCCCGTTTTTAGGTGCACGGGCACTACCCTTGAAATGCCCTCACTCCTCCAAGGGGGATACAGACGCCCCCCTTTTCAACAGTGTAACTTCTACACCACCATACTGAAACGTGGGATACAGGTGCACCCTTTCCAGCAGTGTAGGTGTGCACACATTCCCAGACCATCTTGAAAAATGGGAACATAGGTACACACATTTTCGGAGCATACAATTATGTAAAAGAACTTGTTGTTGGGCTAGTTGGTGTTGACTGTGTTGTCCCGTGTTTGTCTTCTATCTTGTGTACGTCTTTTTAGCGCTTTTAACCATGGTTCAATACATACAATTATGCTCCTACATGCACCCAATCATATGCCAAAGGAAATATCAGTGTACCCTTTGCACAGGCACACCTTTGCTCCTATTTCCAGAAAAAGTAAAAGTAGTAAAAACAGTTGCCCTGGTTGGAAAAACCCCGAGACTGCGGGTAAACGACACAACACTAAAAAGTCTCTTTTAGAGACTTTTTTAGTGTTGTGTCGTTTACCCGCAGTCTCGGGGTTTTTCCAACCATGTGCAATGTACACCAGCTCGTTTGCGCCCTTACATTTTGTTCACAGTTGCGCTCTCAGACTGAAATGAATATTGGGAGCGCAAACTCTGGGGCTCAAATCCCAAGCACTTGGTAGCTGATCATGTGCTTACAACATTCACCGCCGTCGGCAGAAAAAGTCAATGAAGCATAACGACAAGTCCTTTATCCCCCTAAATAAAAGAGTGGTGCAAGTTTCTAACTATGTGCTGTGCACTCGTGAATGCAAAGCAAGAAAAATCATCAAACATATACTATGTTCCAGGTAAGCAAAGAGATTCTGCCTTTATTTTTTTTTAAATCCCTGAGCTTTGTCGCCATGATCAGGCCATGGCTGTTAGAGACGAGAAGCACAATCCCATCAGGCTTTCCATCACACTCAGTGACCTCAGTGATCCTGGAGCGTACTGAATATTGAAAGCCCAGTGGGCATGAGAAAAATCGGAGATAACGAGCTTGCAACATCCAGTGCGCCCGGGCTGAGTGCCTCTACCTTAACTATGTAGGAGTTGGATTCCAGTGCCGTCACACCAGAGTATACAGCGCCGTCGGGTGAGGGGGGCCACACTTCCTACAAGCAGGAAGAGAACAAAACAGCAAGGCAGCTCATCCATGCTCAGGCCTGTGCTGATTACTCTAAAGAAGTCATTAGAAATTACCTTGTCATAAAGTAATGAATAACCATTACAGATTACCGTACGTCCCAAGAAAAGAAAAATTTCAACAGTACTTAATTAAGCCCAACAAGTGTTTCTAGAGGAACCCCCAAAAATGAATGCTGGTTTGTTGTGTTTGCGTCCTGGGTTCTGCTTCATGACGCCTGTTTTCACTTCATTTGGGTCACCGTAGGTTCCTATGTGGCTTCTTTGCGGCTTTTCCCTCAGAGATGCTAATAAAATATGCATTGATGAAGAAAAAAGAAAAGAAACGAAACTGGGCAGTTCAGAGGGTTCGTAGCAGTCGTCGTGGTTCGCGTTAGGGTTAGAGGGTAAAAATAAGTGATGTGCAACTGTGTATATACGCAAGAGTATCAGCAAAGTGAGATGAAGTGACTCCATCTAGCGGCCTCTACGTAAGGCAGAGAAGCGAGTGATCTAGCGCTTGCTGGTGTGTGCAGCAAAAACTCGCGTGGCCTGGCGGCTAAACCGTGAAACAAATATTTGAGAAAGAAAAAGAAACAGCTGTCCTGAAGTTGCCAAATCGTTCGCAAAGTATACGCATATTTACTTTGCGTTTCCCGTACAGCAGCTGCTGTGCACATTATAGTTTGGTACTAAGACTCGAGATTGATGTCGCGTCAGCGCGATGGTTTCGTGGTCTCGAGCGCTCTCGCAGACCCCGAGACGCCGCGGGGCTGGCTGCCATCTTTTTTCATCTTTTCTATTTGAAAAACGTATGCTCGAAGCTTATCGTATACGTCATGTCTACTCTTTACTTTCTTCCCTTTTGTAGTTGTTGTTGGCTTAAAAGCTTTGTCATCGATTTCAAAATTCTGGCCATCGATCGACCGGCATTTATGATGCGTTCTTCTTGCCCGTGTTTTCCTCGGACCCTATCCTGTTAGGCTTAGCGAGCAAGGGACTGGGAGCGCGCCCAGCAGAAATTTATGGAGCTTGAAGGAGCGAGATCAGAGCCATTGCGCATCATAAACTTCCTCATATGGAGAAGGGGGAAGGCATTTTTCGCTGATGTCGAGGAGGGGAAAAAATGGGATCCTTGTTTTGGTTGTTGTTGTATAGTTTAGTTTTCAACGAGCCGTCCCGGAGTTCGCCAGCGCGCCCTCTGAAAATGGAGAAAGCCCAGGAAACGGCCAGTGGTCTGCGCGTTGCTTCCCTTCTCTGTTGGAGCATTTGAGTACGGTATATTTTTGTTTTTTTTGCTCGAACGAAATGCTCGTAAACTGTGTACCCCGGTAGACCATCTCAAGTTTACGCGCGCGCGCGTGTAGTATTCTTGGCTCTTTACCAGGCAGAAGTATGAAACGGTGATAACTATTTCGACCTTACCACTATATTTTTATAGCTTTCCAGTTTTCGAAATCATTATCGTATGTTGGTACCGAGAAGAAAACAAACATGGTTTTTAGATTTTTTAAACTCCTCTTTTGCGGGGAAAAGGAAGGAAGAAAAAGCCGTCTGCTACAAATTGCTCTCGTCGCCTAGCGAGAATACCATCCTTTATGAAGAACGTCGCACGGGAGCGACGCGATATATATATATATATATATATATATATATGTATATACATATATATATATATATATATATATATAATGTCTATTGGCGGGGGGGGGGGGGGGCTTATTTTCTGGAGTACTTGTGTAGCGCTTTATTACGGTCCTATACCGTTAGTTTTGTGTTTGTTTTTATTCGAGGCACCGCGCGGCGGCGTATTTCAATGGAGGTCTCCGCCAGAAAAAAGCAGCAGCAGCAGACGACACAGGCACCAAGCGAGATGGTCGAGCGCGCCTTTTCAAACGGTTGGCGGTGCCGTGTGTGCACAGAAAAAAAAAACGTTTCGCCTACGACTCTCTGTGTCTTCCGCTCGAGGTAGCAATGGATGAACAAGTTAGCCGCGTCGCTTGGCGATTTGTTTGATTTCTTCAGTCTCGTCGCCGTAAAACCGGTTTAGCGTCGCCCGACGGCCGTAGGACACGCGCATTACAAAATGGCGATCCCCGACCAACCGCCTCGCTGAACGCCGAAATCGAAACCGTTCGCTGTTTCGGTTTATGGAACGTTATCCCGTTCGTGTCGTGTTGTAAACACACAGAAACTACGAAGTGTTTGTGTTCACCTATGCAACTTTATAAGATAGCCCGGATGGGTTAGGTAACATCAAACGCTGAAGCTAAAAACGTCGCTTTCGTCTGCTTAGGTAAAAAAACCGGTTACGCCGCTGCGTCGTCTGCTACCGGAAACCTGGGCACCTGGCGCCACCTGCGAGAAATGTCTGCCTCCGCGCTCGCCGCCACGCCTTGCCGGAAAACAAAACGTCAATACGTAAGCGGGAGAAAAGAAAACGAAAAACATAAAAACCGCGGACAACATGGCGTCTTCCTGGCTGCTGGAACGTGTGTTTTTCTGCTAGCGTCGCGCGTTCAGTTGTTTACATCGGGGTCATTTCCGGAGTTTTCTCGGGCGTTTTTTTGAGAGTGGTCGGGGATCGAGTTTCCTTTGGTTAGGGGATTAGCGAAACCAAACTTGGCTAGCGCGGCGAGATTATCCGTCGGCCTGGCTACGACAAGCGGACGGATTTGGACGTAGCAGAGAGCCGCGCCTCTGGTAATCCGAGTGGGTCGGAAGTGTTGGATTCCTCCCTGCTGTGTGTGCGTGCAAGTGGAGGGCAGTAACGCCGCTGTAACTCCCAAGTCATGGAACTCTACGTCTTCTGTATGGTGAGCTTACTGTAAGTATCTAGGCAACTTCCCGTTTTGAATTGGTGGCATTAAGTGTCATCTAGTGCGTAATGGCCGTTAAGAAGTTTTTGTACGTGTTGTTATTTGTGTTGGCGACGTGCACTAGGCATTTATAACGGCTTGTTTCTTCATGTCGAGTGGGCTAAAGCTTAAAAAAAAAGTAAAACGTATTTGCAAAGGTACACATTTTTTTTTAATTTTTGTCGTTGCGAGTCGAAGTGCATTTCATCTTTGCTATACTTATTGGTGACATTTTGGAATGTTCGTAGATGTTGCAAGAACTCTCCGTGGCTTGAAGGAAAGGGTGTGACACAAGCATAAGTTTTGCATCTGGTTAGTCGATGTGTTTTCGGCGTATGTGCTACAGAATCCGGCCAGAGCAGCATTATGGCAGCGTGAAATTGGAGGCGTATTGAAGACCCGCATGCTGCTTTTACTGCTACTATTACTATACAGTTAGTAATAATAATAGTAATTCTTTTACTTTCTATCAAAATAAATTTTGTAGATACGAAAGCTACTTTATGCTAGAGACAAGGGGAAACACGCTGTTTGAAACATGTCGACTAGCCCCGGACTTCCAAAAGACAACACCAGGATAGCACTCATTAAAAGGGCACTCAAGTGGATTATGAGATCGTCTATTTATGGTGGTAATACAATCTACGAATCCTAAACATCCTAAAAAAAAAGTACTTACACTTATGGGCGGCCGATTTCCTTATTATGAATATAATCAAAGATCGTGACACGACCCTCTTTCTGGGCCTTGGTGCAAGTCGACACCAGGGGCGCCGGCAGACGGCGTTTTCCAACAAGATGCTGTATTACGTCTCCTACGCCCAAAGCTTTGACGTTTTGGTCAAGATATAATGTACAACACGCCTAAAAAGAGCAATAATAGTAACGTTCGGTATCTCCACATAATTAACCATTTGCATTGGTCAAATTTTATGGAGGTGGTGGGGACCCGACGATGCCCTCACCAAGAGAAAATAGTACCCGCGTGTATTTCCATTGCTGTAAGCTTACTAGGCTGCCTCGCCATGTAGAACTGGTCAGTTTTTCTTAACTAAGGCCCAACAAACAATATGCCATCAAAAATAAGCTTCTACAAAAAACATTTTAACGCACCTTTAAGTGATAAGCTTATAAATGTGCAGAACAACAATAAAGATGACAACGTCTGATGATGTTACAACTCACATATACTATATATGTGTATTGTAATGTGCAGCCAGCTGCGCTAATTGTTACTATGGTAGTCGTCACAAGCACCTTTCTTAACAAAGTAAAGAAGATGATTACCGAAGAAGTGTTTGGAATCAGCATAGTGTAATTGCCTTTCACGACATTGCTAGTAGTTCTGTGTGATAATGTTTTATTTTGTTTGAATTGCCTGTGTTTTTTACGTATGTGTAGAAGCCTATAACATGTGTCAAGTAACGTCCAGAGATGTTTGGGAGCAAGTACTAAAAATGGATTTTGTGTTCCTTATTAGAGAAGAAGTCAAAACTGCCAGCTTTTCAAGTTAATTTTTTTTTAATGAGGTAAGTTGTCTTGTTGCGTTTGTGACAGACGCAAGACGGCCATGATTCTGTGCCTGTACTTTACACTGAACGCAGTGTACTGCTAATAATGACATATCATATATGCAGATATCTGGATTGCAATTAATTGCCTCGAGTAACCTAACAGAAATGGTTTGTCATCAAAACTGCGCTTTGATGACAAACCATTTCTGATGTTCCTGACTTCTTTGTTTACTCGGTTGGCGCCGTGGTCTATAGAACTTCACGTGTGTTAGTAATCACAGTTAACGCTGCCTTTGGTAGAACTGACGGCTTTGTGCGGTTGATAGTTATCCCGTGCTCAGACTGTGCATGTTTGATACCTTGGCTGTACCCACCCAGCAATGTAGTTTGGTTTGACACGTGGTGCCATCTTATGGGATTATTTTGCAGCTCTAAGACTGGGTCCAATGAACGCTGCCGCGATCATTGGACCCAATCTCGAGCTCGGATACCCGAACACCGTTCCGAACTATGACGCAGCGCTTGTGTGAAATCGCTCGGTGACATTGCCTTCCCAAAGTTGCCCTCCTTGGCCACCAGCCGCGCTGACTAGCAGCCGACCCTGGCGCCTCCTGCTTACTGCCCCGGGCCTTGAGGGATGGAAGGCCCCTCGAGACTCTTAAAATACGGAAAACAGTTAATATACGCACCATTTCAGGAGTGAGTGACGGCTAATGTTTGTTCACTGAACAAACTCTTTAAGCAGAATCAGACTGATATCAGTGTAAAGGTATCAGGGTACAACAAAAGGCTCTTCGGGCGATACCGTGTGCTGGGCAGTGCAGATGCAGACGTTTTATCCACATCGAAATGTGTCAGATATGTTTGTTCCTATACTTTTCTCGGCTCTTGTATTTGATTACAGTATCCTTCGTACTGTATTCCGCACCTGCGTGGTGTAAATCCGCAAAAACAGATCTCGACTGAAGAAAAATTTCTTCTTTAAATGTTTACAGAACCCAACAATAAAAAAAGAAACGCAGCACGTTTTAAGAAATGCATGTTTCTTAGCGCACAAAGAAGCTTAACGCACAAAACCTGTCACGTGTCATTACAAACATTCTTAAAAAAATGCATTTGTAGGTAGTTCGCGTTGCGGAGAATTTCGACTTTTAAACACTTATGGTCCGGAAGATACGTTCAATGATTATATGCGTCTCCGCAGCAATAAATTTGCTCTTTGATCAAAAAGTAGAAACGGAATGTTCTCCAGCGCACTCCACATTTCTCTCGTTTCTGGCGGCGGCGCTTTAGGGTGCTGGCAACGGTGGTGGTGCAAGGCATCTACTGCTTCATGTACTGCTCGTATCCGCTTCCGGGAGGCGCCGACCCTTGCCCCATGGTGGCCTGCTTGCGCCGCAAGAAGCGGAAGCCAAGGCAAAGGTCCAACTCCGCCGAAGTCATGGTACGTGTAGTCTTCTCTAGCACTGTCCTTCTGGGCGGGGAGCGGCTCCCTTTTCGCCGAACGTTCTTTTACCGAGCGTCATTCTACAAACCTTTTTACTGGGGAGCTGTTAAGGGCTAGTTTCCCCAGGATCGTGTCCCCCACAAAGAAATGAAGACACCCAAATCTGGACACCTACCGCCATCTATGAGCGACGGTTGCAAGCCACGTATTTGGTTGCAGCCGTAACTCATAGATGGCGGCAGCCTTCCACTCTGGCTTGCCGACTTGCGGCCGGCCATTACTTTCCATTGTACAGCTCCGCTCAACGTTACTAAAACCCTCAGTTCTGAAACTCACCCCTGAAACCTGGGCCGCTGGCGTCCACCGAGACCGAGCTAAATGCGATAACAGCGCTACCCTTAGCGACGAGTTGAAACGTGAAAGTTGCTTTACATAGCTACTGCGAGATGGCCCTGCGAGATGGCGCCACCGGCCCTTGCATGCCCCGACGTGCACCCGTGCAGTTCCCGGAGTGGACGCTGCGGGAGAAATGGCGGTGTTGCGATCGCCATTAGCTCGGTTCTCGAGTACGGATCGGAGCCACTTTTTTAAAGCAGGCTCTATGGCAGTTTCCTAACTGAGGGGTTCTAGTAACGTTGGCTCCGCTGGTCTTCCTTCTTTACAAAAGCGGAAAAGCTGAAAGATTTTTGAGCACGTGCATACAATTTTTTTAATTTTTTTTTATTGCACAGTGAGATTGCGCTTTGTAGATAATAAAAGCGCCGTAAGACACGGAGGACAAGTTAGGAGGACGGCGTACACCAGAGAGGGCTACTGTATACGCATCTCCGAACGCTCAGTCCCGGTCCAAATGTAACTCTGCGGTTCGGACCGGATGCCAAAGTTTCAGAGTTTGCCGTTACCTGCTCCAAAAGTTATAAGCGATTTTCTGGAATTGTCGACGGGAAAAATGGGGCCCGCGTTCCCAATTAGCCGAAGCCATTCATCTCCGCGTATTCGTGGGCTTCGTCGGCCGCCATTTGTTCCCATTGTCAATTTCCGGAAATTGTTTATTATAACTTTTTAATCGGATAACGGCAATTTCCGAAGCTTTGACATCTAGTCCGAACGGCTAGCGCTATATTTAGGCGACTGTATACGACGATGCGAATTACATTTGTTTTCGGTAAAACGAATAAACCACCGTTAACATTCGTTTTTGGACGTCCGGTAGCTATATGTGGAATTAAACAAACAAACAAACAAACAAACACACACACACACACACACAAACACACAACACACACACACACACACAGACACACACACAACACACACACACCACGCACGCACGCACGCACACACACACACACACACACAACACACACACACGACACACAAACACAACAAACAAACAACACTTACACCCCGGGGTCGCACTGCCCGTATACATCGCTACAAAAGACGGTCTCCAAACTACGAGTCATTGCAGATGTCCCTGGTTCGGAATGCCGCGTACCAAGTTTCTTCGCTGGAACTCGTTGGCCATACGCGGCATTCGAAGCACAGATTCCTCGTGGTCACTCGCGTTTCTGAATCTGTATGGAGACGGTCTTTTGTATAACGTACATAAGCGGCGTGACCCCGGCTGACAGTGGTGCTTCAGTGTCTTGAGGTTGGCAATATGGAAAGGAGCGAGTGGGCACATAGCAGGGCTATAATACGCAGGGTGTTCTAGCAGCCCCTTTCAGGTGGGACGCTGAAGCGTAATGGCGTCACAACACCGAAGACAAAAGTTGTAGAGATATTTTGCGACTTTGAGACGCCATGAAGCACGCGTACGACACCGCGGCATCGCGATCTTGCTCGTTTATTTATTTATTTATGGACTCTGACAGCCCGTTGGGAGCGCAAAGCAGGAGAGGATAACCGAAGTGCAATTGGCGTATCTCTTTTTCCCTGAAACAATGCGATATTTGTGTACGCATTCCCTTTTTACACAATATATTCAGCTGCACACACCGATGAATGATTTTCTCGAAATTTTGTAAAAGACGGTTGATTTATAAAACCACCGCATTAATAGAGTGATTCCTATACAGTACGCAGCACAGCGACTACACTGTGTCAAAGCAACTTGGCTCATGAAAGTATAAGATTCCTCCGGGAACCAGATTAGAAACGAATAAGGTTAGAAATGTATAGTCTCGTTCTTGCCAATATTTCACATGCAACATAATTTCTCAAGTTACGCTAACTATATATCTCATAATAAAACATTAAAAAAAATGTGTCGCAAATTCCCTCGCAATTGTGTTGCTATGAAACGTTCTTGGTTTAGCGCTAGTGGTGCTAAACCACTACCGTTAAGCCAAGTGTTTAGTGGAGTTACTGGTGAGTTTGTGTTAGAGTTAGAGTTAGTGTTGTTAGAGTTAGTAGAGTTAAAGGGGCCATGAAACGATTTGTCCACTTTCGCTAAATACTTCTCTGAATCACTTCCACAACGTTAATAATTGAATAAGCTTGCCTTAGTTTTTCGTTCTAAACAATGACAGTCGGCAAGTGAATTCGAGAAATATGAGCATCGTTCACGCCCTCAACTCGGAGGCAGAGCAAGCGGCCACGTGGCCTGGTACCTTGCCTATGCCGCCAACGTTAATCATAACCCACGCGCTGGGGTTGGCGAAGTAGAAAACACGTGCTGAGCTCCATGCATTGTTAGAGTTCGGCTATTCTCATCACCGCAGACGCGAGCCGCTACCCGAGTGTCCGCCGAGGCATTGATTGTTACGAGCCGAAGTCGAGTGCTCACGCAGTTCTCGGATACAACCCATGAGCCGCGCTCGACTGACGTCAGGCGGTTGGTTTCGATCCCACAATTACGTCATCAAACTTTGCGAAGGCAGACTCGAAATTCTGCGAGGCAGAAGATCCTCTCCCCATCACTAGGGGACGAGGAAACAGGCAAGGGTGCTGACGTGGGTAGAGGGGGCGGGAGAGGAAAGCGAGGGAAAAAGTGGAAAGTGCGAACTGGTCGTCGACCTTTAAAGCCCGTTCACACACTTGCAACCGACTACGACCGAATCAGACAAGACTGGTTTTCAAGCCTCTTGCAACGGCTTGCGACGGGATGCGCTGCAGCGGAGCGGGTCGTAAGGCTGCCGCAAGATGCTTAAAAACCGGTCTTGTTTCAGTCGGTCGTAGTCGGTTGCAAGTGTGTGAACGGGGCTCTTTAGTGGTGCTAACTCCAATTTTCACGTGTCAATTTTCCCGCTAAATGTAGCGGGTAAACTGAATTTATGTCTAGGTCGCGTGACGTCAATTTTCTCGCTAAACCTAGCGAGGAAACTGAATTTCGCCTAATAGGTCACGTGACATGAAGTCATGTGACGTCATTTTCCCCGCTAAATTTAGCGGGGAAATTTGCGCTTACGCTTTTCGAGGCGCTACTTTATCTGAAAACCTAGCCTATAAACGTTTCACGTTAAAAAAAGAAAAAAAGAGCATTGGCATAGGGGATAATTATTCCCTATAACAGTAATAATAATAATAATAATAATAATAATAATAATAATAATAATAATAATAATAATAATAATAATAATATAGCTTTATTTACCATATAAATATGGTGGGAGCTGAGGAAAAAAGCTGTCTAAGCAGCTTGACTGGTCCTCAGCCCCTCCAGGTACACAGCGGTTGCAAAAGCATACACAAGAAATTATATAAAGCAAAAAAAAACAATAAAGGCAAAGAGCAAACAAAAACACCTACGAGAGAATCAGCGTAATCAGATAATTACTTTGATAGAAAAATATCTCCTAATATCAAAGCAAAGAGCAAACAAAAAAGAAAAACACCTACGAGGGAATCAGTGTAATCGCATAATTACTTTGATAGAAAATGTCTCCTAATATCACACATGCTACAGGATTCTATATCGAAGTTAGACCGGATCATTTTGTTCAGAAACGTTGGCAGTGTTTTTTAATCATCTGTAAACCATAGTCAGTGCGAGATGCATCTACTACCCAGAAATCGGAATGGCGAGTGCAATATGTTATAGGTTTGTTTCTGAGGGATGCTAAGCGCATCAAAAAGCTGTTTATATCTCTCTATTCCTGTTTATATTTTACACACAGTCAAAAATCATAGTATTGAAATACATTCAGAACACCCAGCCCAACAAAAATTTCGTTAGTATGAAAATTATATGGCACGTTGCAAATGATCCTTAGCACTCTTTTCTGCAGTAAAAATAGTTTTTGCAGATTAGTTTTGATGGTGGTACCCCAGACTAGATGACAGTAGTTCAGGTGAGATAAAAATAATGAGTTATATAAAATAAGCTTAACTCCAATAGGAAGAATATGACGATGTCTATGTAACATACCAGTTATTCTGGCAAGTTTAGAAATTAAATAGTCCACATGTTCGATCCAAGACATGTGCTTTGAGAAAATTACCCCCAAAATTTTAAATGTGTTTACTATTTCGATTGGAGAGGAGTCTAAGAAAATGTCGCTTGTTAGGATGATATTCCTATTTCCAAGGCTGAAAAAGGACGCCTTAGTTTTTTTTCTTAATTATTGATAAGATTATTCGAACTAGCCCAGGTTTCTAGACTTTTTATGGTTTTATTAGCAACACAAGAAATTTCATTGCAATTTTTAGCTGAAAAAAGAGGCTGGTGTCATCAGCGTAAATGATAAACTTTACGTTTTCTGCTATGTTAACGATATCATTGATGTATATATTAAACAGTAGTGGCTTCAGTATGCTGCTTTGTGGTACTCCAGATTTAATTGATTTTGTATCGGATGAGTGACCGCTAATATTAACGAACTGTTGGCGACTTTCTAAGCATGATTTAATGAGGAGTGCTGCATGTCCTCTGATACCATAAAACTCAAGTTTTCGAATGAGTAACTCGTGGTTAATATAATCAAATGCTTTTGTAAAGTCTATGAAAATGCCTAGGACTACATTCCTATCTTCTATGTTGCGTAAAATATATTCTTTCTGGTCCAGTAAAGCTAGTTCCGTAGAAAGTTTCTCTCTAAACGCGAACTGGGATTTTGTAATGATGTTATGCTTTTCTATAAAAAGGGTAAGACGATTATGTATTATTTTTTCTAAACCTTTCGAGAACACTGGGAGAAGTGACACAGGCCTGTAGTTGTTTATATCATTTCT
The DNA here is from genome assembly GCA_037355805.1 of Ixodes ricinus. NCBI lineage: Eukaryota > Metazoa > Arthropoda > Arachnida > Ixodida > Ixodidae > Ixodes > Ixodes ricinus. Next base: position 101,666 of record JAZHYW010003080.1, read on the forward strand.
ATCCCCTTTCTTATGAAGTGCAATTACCTTAGCTATCTGCATTTTTTGGGGAAATGTGGCGGTTTCTAAACAAAGATTAAAGATATATGCCAGATATCGAGCGATGATGTCTCGAACGTGCAGAACTGGACGTATCTGTATACCATCGGCGTAGCAGCTATGACTAATGTTGACGGTGCGGAATACTGAGGCCACCTCTTCTTCAGTTACCGGGTTTAAATAGATCGTTTCATCTACGTTTCGATGGATATAAGAACAAGCATCGGCCATGTTTGGATTCCCTCCTAAATTGATAAAAAAATCATTGAACACATTAGCCAGAGAACGACCAGTTCTAATCACTAAAACATTCTCCGCTAAAGCACTTCCAAACACGTATGTGGTCTCTTGTCCCTACTGCTCTCTATCGTGCCGTTTTTACACCTTTTAAGCTAATGAAGGGTTTCCCCGGAGTGCCGGTATCCTAATTGGAAACGCTAATGTATTACCCGTAAGACGGGTGCTGAAATGGGAAAGGGGGGGGGGGGAGCGAAGCGAGGCGAGGTGATAGGTGCAAGCATAGCCGCCTATGTTAAAATCGTCAAAAAATCGATAAAAAAAACTGCAATATTTTTTTGTTTTGTCAGATAAACTGCGGCACACAGACTGCACACACTCACACTGCACACTAATCATGATGTCACGTGCGTTTGCGGTGTCACGTGACGTGTAGCGGAAAACTTAGCAGAAATTTCCAGTCGGGACGCCCCTAAAGGAAACACATCCGTAAATCCGCTGTGAAAATGTACCAACAACAACTTTCAATCTAAAAAAAAAAAAAAAAAAAAAACCGGGTACAGTTTTGAGAGTAGTTATGAGTGAACCTTTAAGTTACGAATTATTAAATTTTGTATCAAGCATCTCTCACTTTTGGCGGTTCGGGCCTTGAGGAAGGAGCGAAACGAGCAGTCCTCTAGTCTATAGACCAGAGGACCGCTCGCTTCGCTCCTTCCTCGAGTGACACTAGCCGTAAGCTGTGTAGTCTATCGAGCTGGTTTCCGCCATTGGCGAATGGAAAATGCGGAAACATTCTCTAAAAGGTGATTCAGAGAAACGTTGTGTGCAACGCATGTAGGCGAGAATGTCTACACTTTTAGCCCGGTCATTAGGATGAGTTGGAGCAGTAACAAAGTTTTGTACTTTCGAATGGCAATTCAGCTCCTTCCCAGCAAGGTGCAAATGTCACAGGTTGCGTGTTTTCTTAATTCGATCGTTTTTTTAATATTTTTATTTTCAGATCTCGATGGAGGACGTGAAACTGGAGCCGCAGACGCCATCGCCCATGCCCACCCATGAGTACAAGACGCGCGGTGGACAGACGGACGTTTGACGTCATCGACGACGTCATCAGTACCAGTGACCATCCCTAAGAGGGATGAAGAGTTCCTAGGATGCATCCCTGTGAGGGAATGATGGGGAAGCGCGGTCCCTACGAGGGATGAAGGAAAGGAGCGAAAAGTCCCTATGAGGGATGGAAACGCTACACGGGGAGTCGCTTGAGGGAAGGCCGAGGGCTCGGAAATAGAGAGTTTTAGTAGATCGTTCCGATGACTCCGATAACGATACCCGATACCCCGTCGCCGCCTTCGCGCGTGCTTCGTATCGTTATCGCGGGTATCGTTATCGGGGTATCGGAGGTATCGGGTATGGGAAAGATCTACTAGAGCTCTCGATTGAGTGACCATTATCGTTAAGGCTGTTGCCTAGTGCAGCAGTTTCGATGTGTTTCAAGTTGTGACCAGGTAATGCTGTTTCCGTTAAGGCCCGTTCACACTCTTGCGACCGAGTTCGACCGAGAGAAATCAGACCGGTTTTTAATCCTTTTGCGACTTCTTAGGACCGGATGCGCTGCCGGCGGAGCTGGTCCTAAGAGGTCGCAAGAGGCTTAAAAACCGGTTTGGTCCTCTCGGTCGAACTCGGTCGCAAGAATGTGAACGGGCCTTTATACGTTTTTTTTTTTTTTTTTACTGCACACTTTTATATGAGTTGTGATTTTGGGATGATCATTCTAGAACTTGGAGGTCTCGTGACCGATGGAGCGAAACGCAGTCAGTACCCTAATTTGTCTTTGTGCACCTGCGCGCGGGCGAGAAAAAGAAAGAAGAAAAGACACTAGTCTTTTCTCTTAGAACGCCGTTTTCGTAGAGCTAGTTTTAACAAAATGTATTAAATTCATCAATGAGCAAATTGTTGAAGGTGAATGAATGACGTTGAAGTGCCTACAGGATGCGCGTGCAGGGGTTTGGGGTACGGGATATGAACCAGTACAGTTCGATTGTGTCGACTTGATGGGTGCGAAGTTTTACTTGGTTAACATAATGGTGCAGTATTTTTACAGTATGTTATTTTACGCATGGCTAGGTGGCGCAAGTCCCCTTCCGATGATAAAAAAGTTGAGGTGGCACACATCCACGATCCATTCGTTCAAAGCAGTTGGATGCATTCTTTGACAAGTTTTGTACAACTTTGATAGAATACGCAATCCCAGTGGCTTTTTGTACACGACGTTTTCTATGCGGCGTCCCCTCTATTAGACGTGAGCGTTTGCAATACTTTGACTACGCAGAAATTATAATTTGTACAAGATTCGATAAGCCATATTTGTGTGTTGTGACTGTTACTGTAGACTATTCACCTAATGGCGATGCCATTTTCGTTTGTGTCTATGACTACACACCGCCGAGCGCAATCAAGTTAATCATGGACATTGTTGCCTGGTTTAGTCGGTGCATATATCTATGATGGTAGCGACCATCTAATAAGATGGTTCTCTTCTGCACCCCACTTTATTTTCTGCTATGTTAGCATTGTTTTATAGCTGCAGTCGACAATAGCTTCAGGGACGCGAGGTACCGCCTCAACGCTAACTAGGTGGCGCAAGGTACCGCCCTATAGTATGGCCACTTCCATCGACCCATCCATGCAGTTTCTGAAACGGTTAAAGGGTGTATTTTCGGCACCTTTAAGGGAGTGAAAGTCGCCCTCTCCCAAGCGCGTACACTGGTCTAATGTTAGGAACTTATGGCAACTACAATCCATCCAGTTTCTGAAACCGTTATTGGGAGTATTTTTGTTATAATATAGGGAGCGAAAGTAGCTCTCCCTAAGCGCGTACACTAGTGTAATGTTATGACGCGTGACTTGCTGTTTGCCTTTGTGCCATCAAGGTTTGACTTGACCATTGAAAGTCTCTGATCTCTGTGAGGCGTTGACCAGTTCTGGTGAAACGGCCTCGCTCAAGTTTGCACCGTCCATATTTTCTATATTTGCTGCTCGTTCGAGCAGACGTTGTTTTTGGTAGCGTGTGTTCGACATTCTAAGAAAGTTGTGGGCATCGGAGAGTCGTTTCCCCGCCATCAACGAGATCTGAAGTGGAACTGGCAACAAGCACGGCAAACTATTTTGCTACCTAGTTCTTTTTTCTTTTTGCACGCTGGAAGATATACCATGTACACATGTGCACCATATTTTCGGCTAATAAATGATGTACCTTTTTTAATTTTAAAGCTGTACGATATATTTATTGGTTAATATTTGCCCGACACTTTCGTTTACACGTGTATCACACGTTTCGCTAAATTTAATAATATTACTAACGTTGCGTGTGTGTTTACACAGTCGGAAGTTAGTCAGCCTTGGTGGTCGTCCGGTGTTTCAAGTGTAGACGAGAAATTTAGTCAGTGCAGCATACAAGCGCTAGCCTGGGGAATCTTTTGCGTGCATTACGCTGTAGCGATACACGACCGCACGCCGGTACGACGCTCATCCAGATCGAAACGGGCAGGGGTGGTGATCGGAACCAGGATTCCTGCCTGACTGCTAAACTTCAGCTTTTTCTTTTTATGTATCTCAAGAAATGCGTTTCACACTTGCACGAAGCTGGGCAAACAGACGTTTGGAGGACGCCTAAGCACGAATTATACGAGGCGTCAACATAATAAACCAGTTTCTGCGTTCTAAGTCGTCGGTAGCCACAGTAGCATTTCTATACGCCAACACACTGCTTACGATCACAAGGCCGGGTTGGCCCACACCGAGTGTGGGCACTTGCGTATGCGCACAGACCAGGTTCGCGAGAGAGGACGCCTCTGCGCATGTGCAATGCCGACAGCAGCGCCACACACAGGGGCGTGACGTCAGAGGGTTGGGTTGGTGTAACGTTGGTCGGTGTCTGTACTTCGTTTTTCAGCGTACGTCAGGCTCCTCCAGCACGCGCTCGTCGCCTTCGGTCGAGCTTTGGCCGCGCGCGAGACGAAATGTCATCAAAGGCAGGATTCTGGCGCTCGACGCGGGGCATCAATTCCTGTCACCGACTACAGGAGCGATAACTCCCGTAGCAGTAACTTTTTTCTTAATGCGAAAGCAATAACTGTTTTATGGGGAGGAGCCGGCGCTGTCTGTAACCGCGAAAAACGGCAGAGATATTCCCTCCTCGCGCCGTAGCGGCTCTTAAAATGGCTGCGACGCGGCCCGCGCGCCGGATAGTTCCAAGGAACGCCACCAGACACTCCTGGCGCTGCTCCCGCGAGCCGCCGCAGCAGCGCACACCTGCCGCTCCCCAGAGCCCGTCCGGACGGCCTCTGCAGAGGACAGCGGGGCGCGCAGCTTGTAGGAATACGCTACGTATACGAATGCCTTTCGCATTCCCACATGTAAGCAGTCTTAAATGTCATCCTCTAATTTTTCTTTTTTAGAGCGCAGCTCTTAGGTTCTGGCTTGGGCGCCGTCGCCGTCGGCGTAAACGCGCGTTGCATTATGGGACGTTTCCCATAATGACGTCACACTTGCAGAGGTCGCCATTTTAGGTCGCCCTCACTCACCCTCACAGCCACACTCACCTCAGCCCCTCACTCACCCTCACTTTCACAGCTACACTCACCTTCAGCCCCTCACTCACCCTCATCCTCACAGTCACAGTCACCTTCAGCCCTTCACTGAACCTCCGCACGCCCCTTGCGTACTCATGGCCCGTACGCCCCTCACTCACGCACTCATGGCCCTCACGCACTCGCCGCCCTCACGCGCTCATGGCCCTCACGCACTCATAACTCTCCCGCACTCACGGTCCTCACTCACCCTCACACATGAATTTTCTTGGTTCAGAAACTCACCTTCACCTCAACTGTGAAGATGAGGGTGAGTGAGGACCCACATGAGTGAGGCTTGGTGAGGTATGCACTGAGTGACGTCACGGAAGGTCACTCGTGAAGGTCACGAAGCCTTCACGAGGGTCACGAGTGACGTCACGAGGGGGAGGGAGGGAGGGAGGAGGATAGAGGAGGGGAGGAGGCAGACCCTCTCCTCCTCCTCTTCAAGAGCTGCGTTCTAATGCGGCCTTACAGGGAATTGTAAACGTCTCATTTTTTTTATTGGGTATGTTATTTTATTACTTTCTGGGGGGATCCAACCGAACACAAAAATCGCGCCGTGACGTTCCGTTTTTTTTCTGTGTGTTTTTGTGTCCGCATTGGATTACAGTACCACATCTTCCAACGGAGGGCAGACGTAATGGCTGTTTCTACTCGGGCACTGAACGCCATCGGCAATCCTAAAATGAAGAAAAAATGCCGAGTCATCCCAGGTTATGTCCGTTCGTATATCCATATATATATAAAAAAAGAATCTTTGTTTCCGGCCTCTCAACAAGTTTGCCTCGGATCGCCTCGTCTACTCCGCGAAAGAGCTGATTCACGCGGACGGAGTTGCAGATTCTTCACCTCATGTGCGACGCGTAAACAAAAAAAAACACGAAAAAAAAAAGGGCAAACGTCTAGAAGTTTTAGCCGAACGTCGAGAGCCACAAGATAAAGTTTCGTAGCCGTGTCGTCGTTAGGCTCGACCCCGACGACGGGCGACCACGTTCGGAAAACCCGAGACGACCACTGACAAGGACGCCTTCAAAGCCACGGCACGTATACCTTTCGAACTTTCGTCTCTCCTTTTCTTGGCAAACGGCAGCTTGAGTGCTATACACCGAAACGCACAAACACCCAAAATGCGTCGGTGTCAGAACACCCCGGGAGAACCCATTCGCCATTACAGGGCCACCAACTGCGAAACAAACACTCGACGGCCGCCATTTTTTCGGACCCGAGTCACGTTTGCCTTCCGTCAGCTACAGCCGCCATCTTTGTTTCGTTTGCCGCCTTTTTTTACTCCTTCCATTCGTCGTCGGCGGCGGCTTGTCTTGATTCTGCGTTAGTTCTGATGTGGGCCACAGCTTTTCTTGCGCCGATACGTCTGCTGCCCGTTTTGTATCTGTTTCGTTTTGCGGCCGTTCTCAAATATCAGACGTCGTATCTTCTCGGCCTTTGGGATTCTGTCAGAACTTTTGTTTATGGCTTCTGAGAGTATAACCCAAGGACGGAATGGAAGGGCGGCCCCTTTTGTGCAGACGTGCCATCTTCTTGCGGTTCGCTCGCTTTCAGTTCTTTCAGCTTTCTTTTTTTCTTCTTTCCCCGGGGTGCTTGGTTCAAGAAACCGTGCAGCGTTGTCTGCAACCGGGAGGGCTGATTGGTCGACCACCTGCGACTTGAGCACCACCTTTCTGCTCTCGTAGCAAACGATTTGCGAACGAATAGATAGATAAAAATACATATACGAAAAGAAGCATACTGCTTTGCTCCCTTCCTTGTCGTTTTTGCGGCGTCGGCTTTGGGGAGCAGTGATGACTGCCAGGGAGAAAAAAAGACGCGACTAACAAACGGTGCCGAAAGTAAACTTTTCTTTGCAATGTTTTGGGCCCTTTTTTTCTTTTCGGCCGGGGGAGGGGGATGGGGGGGGGGGGAGTAAGATGAGGGGAGCAGCCGTCGTGTGGCAGCAGTTTTCTTCCGATCGTTGTGTAGGTTTCTCTTGTGTTCGTTTTATGGGCAGTAGCCCTGGTGGTGTGATGTGGCGAGCAGTGCGTGACGTAGACAGATTGGGTCGTGACGCAAAGTCGGTACAGTGTTTGGAAAGTTGAGTTGGAAGCTCGAAAATTTGTTCCGACGCTAGCGTTTGGATGGGTATTACCGGTTTCGTTGAATTTTTTCATTTATATTTGTCTCAAGGAATGCATTCCAAGTCTACGTTAATATCACACAGGCCACTTTTGGTCTACTTTTTATCTTTGCATAAACAAGGAGAGTAGAAGCGATAATGGATGAGTGACATAATAATAGTAATAATCATAATCATCTTTATTTTGATGTGTCCTTGTCAGGGATCGTATGTGTAATTCGCCGTAGGTTTTGCTAGTACTGTTAACTAAGCTTTCAAACACTTCGAGTACAGTAAAACTTCTCTTTAGCGACGGCTGGCACTGATTTAAAAGGTTTGAAGATACCGACGATTTGGATATAGCGGAGATCTGGATATACACAAACTCAACTCTTACGTCACGGCGCGGTGGTGGCACGTCGGGCGCACTTCCGGTCTAGGGCTGTGGGCGGAAGTCACCATGCGGGACTTGCATTCCTGTGTTGTTTTGGAAGAAACCAGAGAAAAACCTGCCTTCTCGTCAAAACGCCGCTACTGGGGCCGTACCAGAAGAGTCGGGAAAGTTTAAAGGTCAGTTTTCATGCGTTTTCCGCCTGCTCGGTTCGTCCGACAACATGGATAGAGGCCGTGAAAAAGAAAAACCAGACGCTGTCGGACCACGATTGCTTGTGCAGGAAGCACTTTCGGTTGAATTCACGGATACTTGTGGTCGTCAGATTTATTAATTTTGTTCCAACATGAACGCGGGAAAACCGCCAAGTTGTACGGACCACCTGCGGACTACGCTTAGTGCGTCTTCAAGTTCAAATGGCCGCCTAATCGTTCGAACTGTCGTCTGCTCTGTCAAACGTTTCTCCTTGTTGTCTGCTCGATGTGCTCGTTCAAACGACAGCGGCCCTTAGACCAAACGTTGACCCGATAATTGCGATAAGTAAGCGCAGGCCTCAAAAAGTTTAATGGCTGGTTGGGGTAAGTAGGCTTGGTGACTTGGTGTAAACAGTAGATACAAAAAGATGTTGATAATTTTTACCAGCGGCCATCACCGACTTGTTATGCCTGATTCACTTGGTCCGATTTTGCTTGCGGTTTTCAGTATCGACGTCGACCATCTCAGCCACGGTTCACGCTTTTGCAGAGTGAGCGACGTCGCTACTGAAAATTGCGAGCGAAATCTCATCATGTGAATCAGGCTTTAGCGTCCATTCTGCGGCGTCCACGCGGAATGAATCGCCGCATCTCACATTATTCACGCCAAGTTGTGCGTAGTAACGAGCCTCGTTATTTCACTGAGGCCGCTAAAGTAGTGAGACATTGCAAAGAAGACGTAAAATCAACAATTCCAACGCGAAAAAGGGCACGGGGACTCACACTGTTGCCGACAACATCGCGTTCCGATGGTTTGTTTATGAGCGATGGCGAGCTTCTTGCCCACACTCCACAGCGCATGCGCGGCGCCGGTGGCGTCTGCTTGGGGCGCTCCGGTTTGTTTGTAGACATGAGTTTGTCTGTGGCGGAGATCTGGATACAGCGGCGATTTGGATATAGCGAGGATATGGATATAGCTAGGATATGGACACGGTGAAGATTTGGATGTATGGCCGCGTTCGCGGCTAGCCATAGTATAGGCCGCAGCGTGCTTGGCTCCCCACGCAGATGGCACGGGGTTTAAAACCCGCCACCGCTTGTCGTTTTTTTCCTTTTAATGTGAATATTAATGCGAATAGCATTCTTTACACACGCGCTTTTGCGTCTATGTAGTCTATCTGGCTATCTAGCCTCTTAGGCCGGGTCGATAAATAAATAGAAAAAGACCGGCGCCGCTGGGATTCGAACCGTTGACCCTTTGATCAGCAGGCAGGCGCGCTAACCACAGAGCTATGAAGGCAGTTTTCTTTTTTCTTTACTGTGCTATGAAGGCACGTCATTCAACGCACCTAAACGGTTGTTTATATCTTTACCATAGGACGCGCTTTACAGCGCTGTCACAGACCGGTTGCAGCGCGTGCTCCACGCGAAACGAGGCCGCTCTCGCGAGGCGGAGCACGGCCGCTAGCTCACCCTCTCCCGCGCTTTTCCGGAGAGGGTGATGTGATGGCGGCCGTGCTCAGCCTCACGAGAGAGCGAGTCGAGCCCTCGTGCATTGGGACGCGCGCAGCACCGGTAGCTGCGGGCAGCGCCTTTGCGCGTCCTGCGGTAAAGAGTTATAAACAACCGTTTAGAGTACCGTTCGGTTGAGACTAGCTGAGACGCCAGAAAGTCTGGTCGGTACCATTTTGAGTGTTTGCAGCGTATGGCGCGTGCTTTGCTCGCCTTCCTAAGTGTCACGAACGCACGTGCTGGGCTGCGGAGATCGTGCGCAGGGCCGTAGAGAAGCAGTCACAAAACCCAGAATCGCCTCAAGAGTGGGCTGGCGTATCTAGAGTGTGCCGGCCACCTGACGAACGCGCATAACTCCGCACCGTTTGATGCTATTCGCATTAACGTAGATAATCATTCCCAAAGGATGGGTTCTGCTGATTTCTTTATGTGTATATTACACGATTCTAGAACGTTAGAGAGCCGTGTAAGCTTGTTCACGCCCAGAATGTATATACTTCCAGAACAAACAAGGTGGGACATTCTAGGCTCCCGACGGAAGGCTCAAAAGAAGCCATTCGCCGCACAGGGTCAGTCTCGCCCCAGCGCTCGATCCCGCTGTCTCGCCGACATCGACACCTGCGACGCTAGCCTTCTTTTTTTGTCTTGAGCAGAAAGTTCGTGCCCTTTAAGCTTGTAGTTTACTTCAATCATTCGTTGCCTTATCAATTGTGATTTCGGACAACCATATAGCGAAAACACTGGACATAGCGAAAATTTGGCGGATGATAGCGAAGATTTGCATATACCGAAGATACGGATATAGCGTGTGATATTTCCAAGATATATCATAATTAAGAGACCGAACGCGAAGTGATGTATGGCTGGCTATCAGCCTCGGCTCGGACTGCTCGAGCGCCGTCGTCGTCGTCTTTATTCACATGGTTCTCCGCGCCTCGATACATAACACACCTTCACCCCTGGTTCGCTATGGCTCATAGCGCGACACCGGCTTCTTGACTCTCGTGGATCTTCTCACTTTTGAGCTCGCTTCGACGTTAGAACTGGTCGATCCGATAAGGGAAGCTTCCTTTGGCTAGGGCTGGCCAATGGAGCTTGAAGCTTGAGTGCAGGACGTTGCGGGGATGCTGGCACCGCAGGTACAGGCGGTGGCACCGGAGTCACAGACGACGCTGTTGGATTTTTCGGGGATGTCGGCGCAGAAGATCCGGGTAATGTAACATCCGATAATGGCAAATCTGGCAACTGATTACCAGATGTCCCTTGTTCCGGAGCGGGACAAACTCTCTGTCGCAGGTGGTCACCGTAGCGATGCCAACATGTGCCGTCATCCAGAACAACCTGTGATGATGATGCGCTTGCTGGGTGCACTACGGACGCAGGGATCCAGTCAGGCCCTTGTCGAAAGTTCTTTGCCCAAACGCTGTCACCCGGCTGCAGCAGTGGCTGTCGTCTAGCTCCATGATCACAACGTTGCTTCTGTTTTAGTTGTTTTAGTACGACCTTAGCACGGAAATCAGGATGCAGCAAGTCCATTGCAGTTTTAGGTTTCCGTCCCATGAGGACCTCCGCAGGTGTTAGTCCAGTGATCTCGTGAGGTGTTGTGCGGTACTGCAGAAGGGCTCGTGAAATCTTTGTCTGAAAATCTCCCGAAGAAGCTTTCTTGAGTTTGTTCTTGATTGTTTGAACGGCTCTCTCCGCAGCCCCATTAGATGCCGGGTGATACGGGGGATCCTCATACCACGAATTCCGTTCCTCTTCAGGAATTCCGCAAATACAGAACTTGTGAAGGCTGGTCCGTTGTCACTCACGATCAGGTCAGGCAATCCGTGCGTGGCAAATATGGATCGAAGACAATTCACTGTTGCCTCCGCCGAAGGTGAGGGAACGACCATCACCTCGAGCCACTTTGAATAAGCATCTACGAGGATTAAGAAATATCGTCCTTGAAATGGTCCCCCGAAATCTATATGAAGGCGTGACCAAGCTTTCTCGGGAAAGGGCCAAGGTGTCGTTAGCACTGGTTGTGGTGCTCGCTGGTGTTCCTGACACACAGAACAGCTGTTGACCTTGACCTTAATGTCTTCGTCAATGCCATACCACCAAACGTGACTTCTTGCCACCGTCTTCATTTTGGTGATTCCTGGGTGTCCCTCATGCAGGAGATCCAGCACACTTCCTGTTAGACTTTTCGGAATTACTACTCTCGTACCCCATAGCACGCAATTGTCTTGCACGCTGAGCTCCTGCGTTTTTGTAGCGTATGGTTGCCACTCTGGTGTAGCGGGAAAAGTTGAACCGGCCCATAGCACCTCACGTATTTTCGACAACACCGGATCTCGTTCCGTAGCTGTCGCAATAACTTCTGGGGAGAGAATTTTGTAGTCACGTTCCAACATGAAAACATCTGCAGGCTTTGGCACTGTGAATTTCTTAGTCACCAGTGGTAGGCGACTCAGCGCATCAGCATGACCAAGAGTTTTTCCAGGACGATAGACCAAGGCGTAGCTGTAGCTAGCTAGTTTCAAGGCCCACCTTTGGATTCTTGGTGAACACTGTGGGGGAATGCCTTTGTCAGCGCCTAATAGTCCCAGCAGTGGCTTGTGGTCAGTCACTGCCTCAAAAGGTCGACCCCAAAGATATTGGTGGAATTTCGTTATTCCAAACATGAGTGCAAGAGCCTCTTTGTCCAGGTGGCTGTAGTTCTGTTCTGCTGCCATTAGACGACGTGATGCGAACGCAATAGGCTTCTCTTCGCCCATGGAACTCCTGTGCGCCAGTACAGCTCCAACTCCGTAGGGTGAAGCGTCGCAGCTTAGCACAAGGTGCTTCGTGGGGTCGTAATGTGCAAGGACACCAGCAGAAGTTACCAGCTCTTTGCTTCGCTCGAACGCGCATTCTTGCTCTCCTGACCACTCCCAGCGTGCTCCTTTTCCCAGCAACCGATGTAACGGCTCCAGGACACTTGACAAATTGGGTAGAAATCTTCTGTAAAAATTTAGCAGGCCCAAAAAACTTTGTAGTTGCTTTGTATCTTGTGGAGTTGGTGCCTTTACAATTGCTTCCACTTTACTTGGCGAAGGGTGAAGACCTGTGTGGTCGATCAGGTGTCCCAAATACTCCACCTTTGATGCAAAAACTCGCACTTTTCAAACTTTAGCTTCAATCCTGCATTAGTTAGCCGCTGAAGTACTTTTTCGAGATTTCTCATGTGGTCCGAGTCATCCACTCCAGTTATTAAGATGTCATCAAAGTAGACGACAACGTGCCTGAGGTCACAAAGCAGGTTTTCCATTTCTCGCTGGAAAATTGCTGGCGCTGATGAAACACCAAAGGGTAGCCTTGTGTACTCAAACAATCCTTTGTGGGTATTGATAGTGACGTACTTCCTTGAGGCCGGAGAGAGTACCACCTGCTGGTAAGCATCTTTGAGGTCCAACTTGGAGAACTTGATGCCTCCGGAGAGCTTTGTCCAGAGCTCTTCGACTCTCGGAATCGGGTACGTTTCCACCTGGGCTGCTGCGTTTATGGTGACCTTAAAGTCTCCACAAATTCGCACCCGACCATCTCTTTTTAGTACCGGGACAATCGGTGCTGCCCAGTCAGAAGTCCTGACTTGCTTCAAAATTCCTTCCCGTTCTAGTCGTTGAAGCTCTTGAGTGACCAGATCTTGCAATGAAAAGGGGACTGGTCGTGGCTTGAAGAACCGGGGTCTTGATCCATCTGGCACGCAAATCTTGGCTTCCACGTTCTTCAGCAGACCCAGCCCACCAGAAAACACCTCTGGAAACTTGCTAAGAAGACCCTCTGTTGATGTATTATGTAGATTTACGACGTCACCAACAGGTAGACCCAGAGCTTGTATCCAGTTTCGTCCCAGCAGAGTTGGGGAAGTTCCGCCAACGACGAACAGAGGAAGAAGAACTTCTCGGTCGTTGTACTTCACCAGGATCTCGGCGCAACCTTGAACCGGTGTCAACTCTCCTGAGTACCCTCTAAGAACGACATTGGAGGGGACAACCTTCACATCCGGCAACAATTCTCGTAAACGTCTCTCTTCCATTACGGAGACGCCTGCCCCAGTGTCGAGTTCCATGTCAACTGGTTTGCCTTGAATAATGACAGTTATAATAATTGGAGGAACCTGAGATGCTTTCAGTTGCCACATGTTGTACGTTGGGGGATCATCGTCACTGTCCTGATCGTTGGGGTCATCGAGGCTGTGAACTGGAACCGCCGATGGCGCCTTTTTTGACCGTCGTCCTGGCGAGTTCTGATAGTCTCGCGCAGCTTTCTCATCTTTCTTGACGCTGCTTGACTCGTCATAGGATCTTGCTGTGCAGACCACTGAGAGGTGGCCAACCTTTTTGCAGTTGTGGCATGTCATTTTAGCGTAACGACATGCTGCTGAACCGTGTGACTTTCCGCAGTGACGACATCGAGACTGTCTAGATGACTGCTCTGATAGGCGGTTGGTTTCGACAGCTGAAGTCGTCCCAGCCCGGCACGCGATTGCTTGGGAATCTTTCGTCGCGGCTTCCATGGCTACGACGACCTTGACCGCTTTCTCAAAAGTCAGTTCTGCATCTTCCAAAAGTCGGGTCTGCATGAGGTCGTTATTAATGCCGCAGACTAGCCGATCTCGAAGCATGTCGTTGAGCACCGTCTTGAAGTCGCAAGAGTCCGCCAACTTGCGCAGAGATGCAATAAAGTCGCTCACGGTTTCTCCTTGTTGACGAATCCTTGTGTGAAACTTCAGACGCTCTACGATTACGGAAGGCTTGGGAGCGTAATGCCCGTTCAGTGCCGTGATAATGTCGTCATAGGCAACATCCCGAGGCCTTTCTGGAGCCAGAAGATTTCTGAGAAGCGAATATGTGCGTTTGCCACAGTTTGACAAAAATACTGCGCGCTTCTTTTCCTCTGCTATGTCATTCGCAATAAAATATTGCTCGAGTACTTCCTCGTACTCCTCCCATTCATCCTTGCTTTCTCCGAGAAAGGGTTCGAGCTTAGGCATCGTAATCGGAGAAAATCCAGAAAGACTTGCCTTGCCAAGAAATCTGGTGCCTCTCCGTCCTTCTTTATGGCTTTGCCCGCGTAGTTTGTTTAGGTTTGCTCGTCGCCAATGTGATATTTCCAAGAAATATCATAATTAAGAGACCGAACGCGAAGTGATGTATGGCTGGCTATCAGCCTCGGCTCGGACTGCTCGAGCGCCGTCGTCGTCGTCTTTATTCACATGGTTCTCCGCGCCTCGATACATAACATAGGGAATATTCGATTATATCAAAGCAATGCTGAACTGTGTTCGCAATGCTGGTACAACCAATTCAGTTACAGATATAATAAAGCAATTTCTCGAAACGGCTGCCTTTAGGCCATTCCAGTAATCGCCTCGTGGGTGCTGCCATCTTTGCCTAGTCGGCAAAGGGCCGCGAACTGACCATGCACAAGCTGTCTTCTGCGAAATATTGTACTCTCCCAGAGCCGTCAGTGACGAAGCACATTTCGCCTGGGCGACAAGGAACGGCGTATAGGGAGGTTGTTACGTAATAATAATGGTTTTTAGTCAAGACGACGTTTTACAAATGTGCAATCTTAGTTTCACAAAGAAACTCTTCAGGATCTCGTCATTTAGTTTTCGTTGGGGTTTTTCTCAGTCCGGTACCGTTCGTCGCAAGACTTCCACGTATCACGTGGACTTCTTTTGTGGGCCTTAACGGGACGTGGCGATAAAACACCGAAACGAGCTGCACTCCGTTTCACCCTACCATGGAGCGCGGTGGACTCTACGCGCCGTCGGGGCCAATCAAAGGCCATGTATCATGTGACCATCGGGCGGGGGCAGCAGCGACGTGCCAACCACATCGCAGTCTTGGGTAAGTTACTTCCAAAAAAGTAAATTCGCTAGAGTTAGTTACTTTCCGATAAATATAGCAAAGTTATACCGTTATTATTGGCACGAAAAATAAAAAAAACTATTTCGTTGCGGTTACAGTTACTGATAAAAATGTAGCGGTGTTACTTTTAACGGAACACATTAATTGAAAAAAAGTGCAAAAGGTCACGAAGTTACCATGACGTAACTTGCTATCCAAGACTGGCGCGTGGTCACGTGGTACGTTGACAGTGCTGGATTGGCTGTGGATGGCTCGTAACGTCTGCTGTGGTTCATCGCAGTAGAAAACGAAGCCTAGTTCGTAGCACGAACCGACTCGAACGGGGCCGATAAGAGAGACTAATGGCCCTGTAGTCGCGTGGTGAAGAAAGTACGCAATTCCAATGGAGGAGGGCCTTTTTTGTCCCCTCGCGCGCGCCTCTCCCGAAAATTGTACAAAGTTTGAAAAGAGAGAGAGAGAGAGAGAGTGACAGAAAGAAAGAAAGAACGTAAGAAAAAAGAAAGAAAAAAAAAGGTGCAAAGTTCGTGCGACACGGTCGCCATTCGTTTAGAAGATAAGAATAAGGCCATCCTGGTGTCGGAGAGCCAAATGAAGTAATAAGGAAAGAGGGACCTGTACAAGACCGGCCATTTTGTTTGTTTTTTTCTTAGTAAAAAAGGAAAAAATAAAAAGAGATAGACAAGAAGAGACATTCGTTTACTCTCCCGGACATGCCAAGATCTTCCAAACGTTTTAGTTACTTATTTATTCATTTTTTTCTAGTCTTCAGTCCCTGCATCGCAATCACGGTGAAGCTGTGCTTCTCGAGAAACCTTTTCCCATTTTTTCCCTAATCTTTTTTTTCTTCTGTCTTGTAATTCGTGCTTTTTAGGGTTTCTTATTGGTGGAGGCTCGGCGCGTAATGGAGTTTTCTCCAAAAAGACCTTCCCTCTCCCCCTTCTTCCTTGCCTCAACCATTACCCTTGGAAGGCAGCGGAGCGCACGTGCAAATTGAAGCGCAGTATCGCGCGTGTGAAGGATGGTGCGCGCAATGGCGGAATTGACGCACCTGCGCGTTTTGGACAGGTCACGTGGTGTCAGGAAACTTGGCGGGATCTTGGGCCTCTGATTGGCTCGTTCGTCCGAACGTTGCATGGCTTCCATCGGTTGTTTAGTGGTTGTTTCGTTGCATCGAGGAGATTAAGAATCAAAACGAGCCGACGTCACGTGATGGGAATGCGTGATGCGAGAGTTGAAGTGACGAGGATAGTTTCTATTGCTCGTTGCGGTCGCTTTCCTCCTCGCTTACTCCACCTTTTTCTCGCGCGAGCGCCATCTGCCCGAGCAATCATAATGCTGCGAGTTTACCCATTGCAGCGGTGCGATTTGTGCGACAAAAGTGCAGAAAAGCGCTCACCCCGTAAAATGTGACTACGTTGTGTGTGTTTAACCAGCGAGAAGCTAGGTAGTCTTAGTGGGCTTCTGGTATCTTTTCTGCTGGATGGCAAATTTGGCTAGTGGAGCACCAATGCTAGCCTGTGGGGCCTTTAACGTTCACCACGCAGGAGTTATACGCGACCGGACGCCCATCC
Organism: Ixodes ricinus; assembly: GCA_037355805.1. Taxonomy (NCBI): domain Eukaryota; kingdom Metazoa; phylum Arthropoda; class Arachnida; order Ixodida; family Ixodidae; genus Ixodes; species Ixodes ricinus. The sequence goes on from JAZHYW010003080.1 coordinate 118,254, forward strand.
GGATCAAGGCGGGCCGGGGTGGATGTTGAACCCAGGATGCCTGGGTTTTGCAGCGCGGGGCTTTCGCTCTGCTCGCCCCGCTCCATTCTGATGCACTTTCGACGAAACGCGAGGGAATTTGCGCCGACATGGCTCCAGAAAGAGCGACTGTCTTCGACTTCCGCAGCGAGGTGCTGACAGTGCTCATAAAGTTTACAACACGTGTTTTTGTTCGAGGTCAGTTTGGGCGTGTTGGTCGGCTTCGTTGAGCGCACTTCTCCCTGTGCACTGGAGCGCTGCAGAGAAAACAACGCTTGTGGGGTGGACCCAGCCAGAGCCGTATATACAGAGAGCTTGGCCATTCATTGGGAAGTAATAGGACGCAAATGAGGAGACGCCATTGGCCGAAAGCGTGCTGGGCGTGTTCCAGGGCGTCTTCACAAATTCAAAGGTGACAAACCAGAAGCCGGAAATAATACCCTGGTGGTGGTCGCGAGAAACAAAATTGACAAGTGCGTCGGAGTAACTCTCGGTGACTGAAAATATGGTGCACGTGATGTTTCGATCACGGTCATCCAAAATCATGGTGGAAGAGTGCGACTAGCCGAACGATCGACAAAATCCGTGCGCCAGACGCCGAGGGCCGGGAATCTGCCGTCCGAGCGGTCACACTCTGTCCGTGCAAAACCGAGTTCGAGCGGCACATTCGTTTTGTTACATCTTTCTGCATGATCATAATCGAAACATCACGTGCACCCTATTTTCAACCATAAAGGGTTACTACATGTAACTCTTCCGCGCTTATTAAATCCACATACCTATGATTAAAACTGTTTCTCGCTACCACCGCTAGGGGATTTTTTTCGGCTTTTGGTTGGCCAAGAGAGCACGGCAAGCCCTCTTTTTGCGTCTGGTGCACGCCCTGGCTCTGCCCGCGCCTCCCATTGACCAAACTCTCTCTATACACGGCTCTGGACACAGCGCGGGGCGAAGTGTACCGTGTTTCGTCTAGACTTTATGCGTTGAGGCGACGAAGCGTGCTGCTTTTGAAAGCACTGAACCGCTATGGCCTCAGTTCTCTCCTCTCACGTCTTCGATACCAAACTAACGCTAATTCCAAATACGCTTGTAAAAAAAAAAAAAGAAAAAAAAATTAAGCATAATTTAGCGCATAGTTAAAACATTTTTTTTTTTTTTTTTGCAAATGGAAAATTTGCACAATCTTGCGGATCGTACATCCTATTCACACGGCCAGCATAAAGCGGTTCGAACCGATTCAAACCGGTTTGAACTGTGTTTTTTAGCCCATCGAAGCTGAATGGACCTTTCTGGAAACGCCAGCGCCACCAGTGAGCGCTCCGGGACATTATGGGAACTGTGAGTGTGTCGTGCCCTTTAGCCAAGCCAAGTCTAGCCTAGTCGAGCTTTTGGATGCTGGGTGGCGCACTCTACCGCCCGAACTGCAGCACCATTCTTAATCCATTCATGCATCCAGGCGATCTAACGGTTTTCAAACGTTGTTAGGACAAAATGAGTTTTTTTTATTGGCGAAGGAAAATAAAATGTACCAACTAACTTAACTAATTACCGTCGCAAAAAAAAAACAAAAAAAGACATTGGTTTTGTGAGTGATACTTCGCTGTTTTTGCGCGTGGCGCACGCGCGGTGGCCCACTGAAACAATAACCGTGGCCCATCCAGAACAATGTGATTGAAATGAAATGTGATTGAGGGTTTCTCACCTCATGCAGGCAACGCAGCGCAGCACAGGGCGCTGCAAAGATTGCCGTCTGCCGTACACAGGGACCCAACGCGAACACGGCGACGTGGTTCTCGCAGGCGGTACGGCGGTAGCAGAAGACGACGGAGCGGCGGCCCTCGCTGTCCCAATAATGCCTCACGCGTGCCGCTTGAGGGCGCGCGCTGCTTTCCCGAGAAGGGTTCAATTCGGCGAATCGGCCAGCTAGCCTTCTTGGGTCGTCGAGCGTACTATGGCCGCAGCGCGGGGAGTCGCGAACGTGCAGTTCGCTCGCCGACCAATAAGGGCCCTTAGTTAAAGGAACCTTTAATGATCGTGTGAATGGGGTATTACACTGCCGTTCCGGAATCATGTGCCTAGAGAAAAAAGACTTCCAAACGCGCGTCAAGTATTAAAAAACGCACAAAAATACATGAAAATTTGAAGAATTATAGTATGGCATTCTGTCTTGCAGTCAAGATTAACGACAACAACAAGAAAATCCGGCTATCTGAAATGTATATGGGATAGGCCGTGGGTATTATCGGTAGCGTTTTATGATTTAGTATAAAGGGTAAGAACGAATTCTTTGGGTGTGTAGCGAAGAGATTTCTAAATTACCTCGTGTGCAAGTTCGTCTGCTTCTTCTGCGCCTCGTGCGTTTGTTCACCCCCCCCCCCCCCCAAACGCACCCACGTGCTTTTGCCCCCCCCCCCCTCCCAACCTCAAACAATGACGGAACCCTAGTCATCGCGCGATCCCCGCGCCGCCTCTACGTTTTTTCCTTTAAAATTGGCGTGCTCCTTCCCGTGTTCCGACGCGCCGAAGAACCACGCATTTCGGAAGACTTGCTCGCCGTATACACCCCTAGTGTGGGAACTGCGCGTGCGCAGAAACTATGATTCGCGTGAGGCGAAGCTACCTGCGCAGGCCCAGTGCCGACAGCAGCGCCACCTGCATTGGCGTGACGCCAGAAGGGTGGCATTGGTGTGTATAGGCTTCGTTCTGACGTCAGAGTGTTCGTTTACTGACCTCGTTACGGAGGCGTACACGGTCGCCGACAAGTTTAGGAGCGGGCGGGGGGGGGCTCCGAGATCTCGCGCATCTCATTATGCGTTCGTCAGCCCATCAGATTGCGGCATTATTCGTTTAGAACGCCGACGAGCGAATCCCTAAGTTGCATGAACATAACTAGCCACGCCCTTCGTTGTTGGAGGTGTGTTTACATGATATAATATTATAAATAATAACTCGCGGCTTTAAAAAAAATATCTTCGATATTTTTGTTGATCGGCGCGTCTTATTCAACGGTGCGACTTATATGATTTTTCTTCTTCTGCGAGCGTGGACTTTAATAGACCTATTGCTAAATTCCCAAAGCATCAAGAAGAATGCAGGGATTGGTGTTCCACTCGCCGCACGTGCTGGCCTCAGCAGTACTAACTTTTCTAAAGCTAAGGCCTAAAACAAAAGGCATCTTGCACGCGCGTTCGTCAACGCTTTATTTTGGTTATTTACTTCGAATCTTTTATACGGGGAAGGCGTGCGCGTGTAGCGCGTGGAACACCGATCCCTGCATTCTCCCTGATGCTTGGGTAATTTAGCAATATGGTCTATTGCGGAAATTGGCTACGGGGGTGTATTTCTCTTTTGGTTCGTTGGCGAGAATATTGAAACTTGCTCTCGCTCGCGCATATATTGCGATCATGACACACATACATGCGGGCTTTTCAATGCAATGTCGCCACGCGGAGCGTACAAATATGTACAGCGTGCCCCCCCCCCCCCCCCCCCACACACACACACACACACAAACACATAAACACAAAAAAACAACAACAACAACTAGTGTTTCGTTTTACCGCAAAAATAAGCTACGCATCGGCCGTCGCTCATTCTCCGCCAAAAGGTAGTGCTAGCGATCCGAATCAGACGCCGAAGTTTCGCAACGAACTGTTTCTCAATCAAAAGTTAGAAGTGGTTTTCTGAAAATTTCAATGGGAAAATGGGGCCCCATCTGTGCCCGTTTTCGACAACTTGCGCCGTAAAGCTCCATGCATTCGTGAGCCCCGCGTCGGCCGCCATTTTCCCATCGAAAGTTTCAGAAAGTAATTTAAAACTTCTGAACGAGATAACGGTTGGTGCTGAAACTCTGCCATCTGGCTAAGACCAAAAGCGCTACATTTGCGCGGAGAATGAGCCTTAGGCAATGTGCAACTTACTTTTTCGGTGAAAAAAGAACACACACAAAACAACTTTTTTTTGGGGGGGGGGGGGACACCCTGTATGTAGGTGCGACTTTTATAGATTAGAAAACACGGTAAATAAATAGACAGCAGGCTTCGCGACATCTAATAATAATAGTGATAATAATAATATTTATTCTTCACACATTCATATACACAAAACAAATACGGGTCTATCCAAGCCAGATGCGGCTTGTAGGACAGAACCCGGCAAGTCGAGCGACGAAAGGAAAAAAAAAGATTCGGTTATTAGCGGCATAGCGGTTTCTCCAATTCCCTCCTTGACGTAGCCTTGATAACGCCTTCTGGAAGTTTATCGAATATTCAGGGCACAGCAAACTCGTTTCCCATAATGTGTAGGACAACGTAGAGTGACGAAACAAAGTGCTTCACGTAGATTCCTGCTCGCAATAATAATAATAATAATAATAATAATAATAATAATAATAATAATAATAATAATAATAATAATAATAATAATAATAATAATAATAATAATAATAATAATAATAATAATAATAATAATAATAATAATAATAATAACAACAACAACCTCTGTATTTACACGGCCGACTGGTAGCGCGTTTTTAACAACAGGGAAATGAATACCTTGGCTCTGCCGTGTGTGTGGAAACTCATTTCACGGTTGCGGTGGGTTGTAACCTGCCCGCGAAAACGAGGCTTTTTGTTTTGTTTTGTTTTTTCCCCCATCAGAGAGGCGATAAAGTAGCGTTTATCGCGAAAATGTTATTTGTGCGCTGAAGGTTTGTGTGTATGTTTTTTTTCCTACTTTGATTACGAGGTATAGCGCAGTTTACGCCAACCGAGCTGCGACGCAGGAACGAAATTCTATTTTGGGCGCAGTGTTATTACGATTTTTTTATCGTATCACAACTTACGAGTTTGTGCGGTAGCCCGCATTTTGAAGGCGCGCTATTATGTGCCGTTTAGTCGCGTAAACACTCGTGAAACATATGAGAAACTCATTTTTGCTAGCGCAAAAAGGTTTCCGCATTTTTTTCTTTTAAAATTGAGTTTATTTATTTAATATTTATCGATCGTAGCTTGTTTTACTTCACCTTTGAGGGCTTGTGTAGAGAAAGAATGTAGTTATAAGTTTTTTTGTCGATTATGCATTTGGTTTTGTGGCGTTGGTGCAACCTTTTTTATTTTTGGACGCATATTTATTTAGATTGTTTATGATTTCATTGATAGTGTTAAAACAAAAATGAACAGGAGTCACCGACAATGTAAGAAAGGCAGAGCCGAATGTATGATCGCGCTTTTTGCTTTGTGAGGCATTTCGGTGATGCGTCGTTTATTTTAGCTCGGTAAAAATACGGTTAATAATTTTTGTCAAAACGTCTTGTACTTTAGATTGTGCATGTTTTGTTCGTTTATGATATGCTTGTTTGTGCCTCCCTCCGCAGTTTGATCTGAAAGTGTAACAATTCCCTGGGAACGTTTTTTGCGGCAGCTTAGAGGCGCTGCACTCTAAGGAAAAAAAAGGAGGTAAAAGGTAGCAACAGCGCGCTTTTCTCTCTTCTAGTGACGCGCTCCCAAGCGGACACGAGAAGAAGGGAGGAACGAGACGTTTTTCTCCTTCTCCAGGCAGACGGGAGAAAGGTTCCGCCCTCCCGACTCATCTTCTTCGGTTTCGTTTTTCGAGCACGTCGCGCGCGTTGTTTAATGAATGTTGTTGAGTTGATTGAGCTTCAGCGGCAGCGAAGGCCGCCTGTAATTCCGTCTCCCAGTACAAACGTTCAAAACGTTTTGGTTGCATTGATGCTTTTGCCACGAATTTTCCTCAGACGAGCAAGCGAAGCCGTTAGAAACAGCGAAGTTCCGCTGCAGTGCCAGAGGCGCGCTACGTATGGGCTAAGATGGCCGCCTCCGGATCGCGGAACGACGTGTCGACGTTGACAAGTGTGATTTGTGATATTGTCACGAATGACAGGAATAGAAGCGGCGAAAAATCCCGTTTCAAACTGAAAGTTTAATGCGGCGAACTTGTTCCAAACAAAAGTAAAGAACGAACGTCAAGACAGCAGAAAAGCGGGCGGCGATTTGGTGGTGTAACAGGAAGCGAGAGCGAGACTGACTCGACAAGGTCCCGCGCAGCTCCTTATCTGGTGTGAGTCGGCATCGAGAAAATCCGGCCCAGAAGGTTCGAACGTCGAGCGTTCGGAGTGAGAATGACCAGGCACTTTCGAGGGGAAGAAAGTAGGGCGAAATGATAAAATTTACGTCCCGAGTAAGAATAAACACCAATCTTCTAGAAGTCCGTGACCGAGCGTTGCTTGTTCGGCTCCTGCGCACGGCAATAACAACGAAGCTGCTTCCTCCACAACATCTTTAGGCGGGGTCACGAACTGGCTGGTCAATTGTCTAGATGTGGAATGTGCCCCGTACTGTAACCAATTCGTGCATAACCGTGACTGGCAGCGCTAAAATACACTCTAAAAAAAGGTGTAGTCTTACACCCATTTGTCCCATATTATGCACCCCAAAACTTAAGTCCGGCGTACAGCGCGCTGCCGTCAAACTGACGGCCCAAACTTTTATGAGGGGCTTGATAGCGGTGCGATATAACTTATTAAACTGCTAAAGTACGTATCAAAGACTACAAACCCCCCCCCCCAAAAAAACCAAACAAAACACCGACGTTTTGCACTAGGGCCAAAAAAACCTGGATTTTTCTTGTTGTAGTCAGTAACACGTAAATTAGCTATTGTAATAAGTTGCCCCACTCGGCTATGAAGCCGCTCCTGAAAGTTGGTACCTTCTGTTTAACGTCAGTGCGATGAACGTCAAACTGAAACTTTGGGGTGTATTATAGGGGACAAGGGTTAAGTACCACACCCCTATTTCTGAGAGTGTACTCGGTGATCTTGAAATGCTCTTGCGCGTCGAAAAGGGACGGGTTATGCACGTAGTAGAGTAGAGACACATTTTATTGCACACGTAAGTCGCGACTGCGTGATACATCGCAATAATAAGTTAGACCTCGCATTAGGCGAACATCACACAAATAGCAGCAGCAACAACTCGACATAGAGGCGTGTTTTCACACACAAATTACACCTCGACAAAAAAGCTCCTTAGTGGCTATGCGTGCGAACATGCCTGAATGACATACGTGCCAGTAAGCATAAAAAACAGCGCCCCCCAAAAAAACATACAATAAAAACTGATGAATTAGAGGAAGGAGCACACAAACTCAGCTTGCACCAACTAGCCCAACTCTACGCCTTGGTGCCAGTAAGCTTGTGTAAAGTAAGAAACGCTTCAATCAAATACTGTTGCACGGCTCCTTTCAGAGCAGTCCGAGTAACACTGCAGTTAGTGGATCGCGCCATGCTTTTGCAGCCAGGCATAAACGCAGGTGTGGAATGTTTCACGTGTACGAACGTTTTCATCCGTTTCTATCTTCTGCTCACAAGCCTCAACTTTATACCGCCTACTGGCCGAAGCAACACATTAGGTACCGTCACTGTAATAGGATCGACTGTCTCTCCACACGGTACCACCCTGTAATTCCGTAGGATTTCAACAATCGCAGTCTTGACTTGCAGCACAGCCAATCTCTTCCCAAAACAAGACCTGGGCCCCAGGCCGAACGGAAAGTATGCGAACGGGTGACGTTCAGGCCGGTCTTGGGCGAACCTGTCTGGGAGGAACTTCGAAGGATCGCTCCAGAACTGGGGGCTTCGGTGAATGTGCCAAGCCGGAGCGACAACCGTGGTCCCAGCAGGAATGAACTGTTCCATCACGGTCGTGTCTCGGGGGCACACCCTTGCGATCAGAACTGGGAGGGGGGATACAGGCGCAAGCTTTCCTTGACCACCATGTCAAGACGTGTGAGGTTCTGGAGGTTGTCCAAGGACGTCTCGCTGGACTGCGGCAACATGGCATCTATTTCGAGGAACAGCTTATCTTGTTCCTCCGGATGCGTTGCTAGAAGGTGGAGTGTGAATCCGATTGTCGCGGACGTTGTTTCAAAGTTTGCGATAAGAACCATGATGGAGTTGGAGGTGAGGTGACGGTCCTCAATGAGTGGACCGTTCTTGTGGATGCCCTTTTTTCTCCATGCTCCATGCTCCAGGGGAAGACAACTGTCCCGTGTCTTGTCTTCAACGCCGTCCTGGGCGTCAAGCATCGTCTGAAGGATGTCGTTTTCTCGCGGGGCTTGTCCTTGTCGCCGCTTGTCAACGGTGTCGCGCACGTTTTTGGCGATGCGACTGAGGACTTTTGAAAAACTGGTCAGCGGATAGAGATGTCTGAGGATTGTCCTTATACCTGGTTGTGCGAGAGTGTTTTCCACTGCCGTTTTGTCCAGGTCTTCAAATATCCACCTGAGTCCTAGGAGCAACGGGTCGTCTGATTTCTGTTGGCACTTTGTCTGTAGATAAAAAAATTAGACACTCTTTAGAATAATGTTCAATGAGCTTTTTCACTATGCATGAGTAGATAGCAAAAAAAAAAATTGACAGCAATAAATATCGAGAAGAAAACAGCTGCAGACTAAGCGACAGGAAAATGCGTGGTATCCAAGATATTGCGCAAAGGATTGATCCTCCAACAACTTTTGTGCTTTCCTTGAAGCGTATACTGCCCTTATAAGACTTTGTCAGTCGTCACTTGCTAGAGTTATCGTTGCAGACACTGTTCGTAAGGCTATATTTTCCGGAAGTATGGCGACACCAGAGTGCACCATGGCGTCCTGATGACTCGCTGGACCATCTTAGCCGCCTGGTTTATTTGCAAGGTCATAACTAACGTGTGTATGATTAATATTAAGTTGGAATCCCCTGTGAATCGAATGGTGGGGAGGTGCCGTGTGCCCGGTGAAACCGCACTTACGTTCCATGTCAGTCCAACCCTGGTGATGACATCCAGAGCGTAACCCTCGGCGGCTTCGACGAAATTGACCACGTCGTTACGTTCGTGGTGCTTTCTGAGGACTTCCAGAAACTCCCTCGCGCACTCGCTCACGATCCCAGAAAGCAGGTTCATCTTGCCGGCGGTGAGGCTGGTGTTCAACACCGGGCGCACCTTCTTCCACTCATCACCTGGTGAAGAACAGTGTCCTTACCATAAGCATAAAGCCGCTGTCACGCTGCTAATACATCATTCAAGGACAACCTTGCAGGCACTGTTTGAAAATGTGTTCCTTGTATGATGATCCTGTCCCTTTGGTCATACAAAAACTGTCTGCTGAGATGTTCGAAGCATACGCATGCATGGAAGCAAGCATGGAACACTTAGCGTCTGTGTGTGTGTGTATCCGCCTTCACTTTGAGTTCCTTGCCGCAAAGTTCGCGATGACGTATCACTTCCGCTGTGGTGTTTGAGCACACCACCGAACTTGGTGGGCTCGGGTGACGCTTAGGGCGGAGGACGACCGCTCTCCAAACTTCACTCGATCTCTCTTCAGATTGAAAGTTTCGTACCACCTTGGCGTTTGAAGGAACTTCCTTCGTCCAACCTTGCTCTATCTGCATTGTCGCGTGATGCGACCTGCCGGAGTCGCTGAGCGAATCATAAACATAAAAGGCATAGGGACTTGAGCTTTTGACGCAGTTTGATGAGTCCCATTGCCTCGTGGCATCGGCTGCGCCTGGACTTGAGCTTAAACGAAGTAGTACAGGGCTCCGTATCTTTGTTTTTTATCGATAAACCCCGCAAAATAACCCCCGAGCCGGTTTTAGCAAAATGGGCGAAAACCGAAAAGCCCGAATAGAGTCTGTTCTTATAGAGAGTATATATATATTTTACTCTCTTGAGCTTCACGGAAAGAAATCTTTCACCTACAGCTTTCTTTTCTGTTCACTGGCAACACAACCTGCGTACGTGACGCTGCTTATATTTCTTCGGGCAACACGCCCGTTATCTCGTTTACTTTTCTGATAGGTACCGCGACGTATTCGAAGTAATCGGGGACGCGCGCGTGTTCCATCAAGGCCGCGTGTCTTGTGTTTTGTTCTTTTCTTTCTACAAAAACCCCGATAAGCACTGACGTTTTTCCGACACCGAAAATTGACACAGAAAAACACCGAATTTGGAAAAACAAACAACCCCCGCCTAAAAAAAAAAAAAAAAAAACCATACCCGAATTTAAAGAAAAAAATAGAAAAACATCGTAAACACGACCTATCATTGACGCGCCCAACCTTGCAGTGATGTCATACTGATATTGAATCTCTTGACCTGTACGTTACTCGCAGCAGAGCAGACATGTATACGGTACTACTCATTACAACTAATCAAATTACCTGTGATCGAATCCTTTTTTGAGTAATTTTGTAATTATTTTATTACTTATATTACAAAGTACGCACAAGAGTAATCTAAATACTTCTGGAACTACTAAAAATTACTTCTAACATTTACTATTTTCCCTCCCCTTTTAATGGCGCCCTTCGTTTCTGCAAGATTCCTACTAAGGAATCCTCGAATCGTATGTCTCCGACATGAGGTTGGTCTACCAAAATCGGTGGATTGAAAGGATAAGTAGCTTGTAATCCGGTGATTCTAATCCAATAACGGGCAGTACAAAGGCCTGTTCTTAAAATCGGCGCAAAAAGTCTGTGTTGTGAAAATGTCAAGTAATCGGAAAAGTAACGGTTGCTTTTCCAAAGTAATGTTCAATTACTTTTTACAGCGGAGCTGCTAAGGGCTAGTTTCTCCAGCATCGTGTCCGTCAGCAAACAAATGATGACACGAAACTCTGGCAGCTACCGCCATCTGCGACGGCGGCACCAGATACGCTGGTTGCCGCCGTCGCTCAAGATGGCGGCAACCGTTCGAGCCTTTCCACTCTGGCTTGCCGACTTGCGGCCGGCCATTACTTCACTCCCACCATAGTACAGCTTCGCTGGTCTTCCTTCTTCACCAGAGTGGAAAGGCTGAACAGTTTTCTCAGGCAAACGAGTGATCTAACTGAATATACTTTTTAACCAAGAGTAATTGTAATCGTATATTGATTAATTGTTTTGGAGTTACGTGCATACAAGACTGCCGCAGAGAGACAGGTGCGGGTGGGGGGGGGGGCATATTTACCCGGGAGAAACGGCAGGGCACTGGTGAATGGGCTCCACGTCGATGACGTATTGTGGCCTGTCCGTAAAGGTGTTCGCCTCCGTCACGAAAATTTGACGCACGAGATTGAGGTCCGTGACGACCATCCAGGGTTTCTCGGCCATGAAGAACCCGAACACCTGACCGTACTCATCGATCCACTGTTGCAACACCTGCATCGAGACGGGTAGCGTTTCAGATCTTCCCCATAATCGAGTAATTGGTCGCATGCTGTTTAAGACGCATTACACGCCAGTGTACATTGATTTATCGACATTAGGCCTCGAACGTAGTTCGTCACGGGCTTCCACCAGATACTCAGCCAGAAAAGATGGAGGAAGGGGAGCCGGTGTTCTTGCCTAAAATATCACTCCCCCTAAAAAGAAGAGAAAAAAAAGAAGAGAAAGAAAATAAAGAAAGTATGATAAGGAAAGAAAAAAAAAAAGGGTTTGAATTCAGATCATATTTTCTAGTAAGCGCTTGTCTGGCTTTTTCAAAATCATATGTTTTAACGCTACCCCGATCCCAAAATTTTGTCCGTCCGTCTGTCCGTGCATTTCGCTAAATTTAGCGGGAAAATCCATGTCACGTGACATGAAGCCCAATCAGTTCTACCGCTAAATTTAGCGGAAAAAATTAACCTCGCGTGACCTATACAGCAATTCAATTCTCAGCGATAAATTTGGCGGGAATTGACATCACGTTACATATACACAAGTTCAGTTAACCGCTAAATTCCAGTGGAAGAATTAACGTCTTCTGACCTGGATACCAATCCAGTTTTCCCGCTAAATTTAGCGGGGCAAAATCGACGTCACGTGACACAGCTAATTCTCGCCCTAATTCCTATATAATGCATTTCATGCATTATAGGCATTGAAGGTAAAGGTGGCTGCCAATTTTTTTTCTCTGTTTTTTTTAAGTATTATATTTGCTCTTTCCTACTTGTTTAGACGCCGCTAAGAAGTCAGCCCCAATGGCGTCTAGCGTTTTCGCTGTAGATGAAAAAATTAGTCGGTGCAGCAGCACTGCTATGTGCCCGGGGGCTTCAATATCGTTCATCACGCATTATATAGCGACACGTGACCGCACGCCGCTACAATGCTTATCTAGATGGTAACGAGGGAAATTGAACCCAGGATCCCTGCGTCCTGCAGGGCGAGCTTTCACTCCACACGTTTTCGAGTGACGCGTCCGACTGTACCAAGCGGAACTCTCAACGCTTCCACAGAAAACGATCGTATATATATCCATTGGAACGATACCCTGGCTTCGATGCTGGTGGTGGCCATGCAGAACGGTCATCATCGTCTGTGCGTTACTAGCTATAGACCTTTTCTGTGTACTCGTCCCCGGCCACCTCTAATAGGCGCATCCGGTATGGGCGACGAAAAAAATAATCCAACAGTTTCAACCTGCAAATAGTAAAAAGATAAAGGGGAGGCAAAACGAGAAAGTGTGACGGTTGCGCTTATATCCTAAATGCCTTCTATTGGCGTGGCAAAGGCAAAGGCAATGTTTACTGCCCATACTGGAAGTTACGTCAATTCAAGATGGCGGCGATGGGACATGCGCGGAACGTTAGATCAGTACCTAGAACGTCCCCGGAAACATGTGCGCCGCCAGAATGGAATAAGAAGGTTTCACCTGGATGCGGTTCTTCTTGAGCTGCTTCCGGATTTCCCCAGAACAGCTCTGGCTCGGGTCCTGGTATGCCGTTCTTGCGGAACAGTCCGTGCGCCCGGCGTCGCCTGAACACCCAGAATCAACGGGATGCTGGGTACCACCAGGAGTGAGCAGGGAAATTGCCACCTTCCAAGATCAGATCGGCCATTGCTGACTAAAGTCTCGAAGTGAAGGGTGTGTGTGTGCACCCGGCACGGCGGGAGAAGAGAAGAGGGGGAAAAGTGAGAGCCAATTCTTCAGTGCGCGGACAGAGGCGCATTTGTCACTGGCTCGTGAGATGGGAGAAACCTATCCTTGACGCTTGGCGAAAAAGTCGGCGAGGGATTCAGCGGCTTTTGTTTGGCCGGCGCGGCGCTTGACCTTGGCGCCGGCCTATCACGGCGGTCGGGTTCCTCGCCGACTTTTTTCGTCAGGTGTCCAGATTGGGGATCCCTGGCGTGCTGTATCAGTAACGCGCAGTTGCCGGCGGAATCTCTGCTGATTTTATTTCTGTCGCAATTATTTTGCATTATCGCGGACGCAACGAGAACAAAACAATGACCAGGCGTGCGCCTTAGAAGGCTTGCAGCAGGAAAGGGCTCATCCAGAGTGCCTAGGCTCAACCATTATGCGAAGCGCTTAAGCGACTCTTCCATTTTTTGTCGTCTAGATTGGCTGGAGTTCTGCATATGGTCGGAGAAGCGTTCCGCAACGAGCAAGGCAAAGTCAAGCGCGGCCCGAAACCACCGGGTCGGCAAGTTGGGCAATCGGTTTACGATTTACGACATTTCTTCAATCAATGCAAAGGCTCAGCGACCTGGACAAGGATAGCGATAATAATCCCTGGGAAAGGGGAACAATGCCTTTGGTGACGACGCCCCAAGAGAGCTGTACTACTCATGGGTCAGTCTGAATAAAACTTTGATTTGATTTGATGTGGTCGATGGCAAGGTTCCACCGTAGTCGTTGAGCACACCTCCGGGCTTGATTGTCTCAAATGAGAGTGAGCAGGCGGAACTACGTGGGCCGTGCTCCAGAATTTACTCACCTGTCTCCAGAGTAAAAGTTTCGTACCTTGTTATTCGGAAAAAAGAAAGACAAACCAACAACAGCACTCGTGCAGTGGCAGTTTATCTGCGATGTCAGATGACATGACCCACCGGAGTAACACGAACCTACTCGAGTAGCCAATTATTGACACACAATCTCGCAATGACGCCGTACCGATATTGTGCATCTCGACTGGAACCTTTCTCATCGAGAGAGAGGGAAGTCAACCGCCAGGATCGCGACATCCGTCAGCGTGACACTCCGGCTTCGATGACGTCATTTGTTGGCACTTCGGGTCCGCTTTCGTGTTGTATAGGGACGGGATGGGACGCTAAACACCAGTCGGAGACTCGCTCCAGGCACCATAGTTGTACTGCACCGACTACATATCTCATCCACAGCTGAGACATTAGACGCCCACTTGGACTGACTGACTTGCCCCTTTGTCAGCCCTTGGAAGCAACCGCCAGTTGGCTTCTGAAGGAAGCTCACTTCGACGCTATTCCTCCATTTGCTTCCAAAGAGCGTATGGAAGTAAGCGCCTCGCGCGCATTGACGCCTTTTGTCGGGACGCGAGTTCTCTGGACAGACTTCTGCGTGGGAATGCGATGATAATCTATACTCCGTTTCACCTTATGTTGTACCGCAGAGAAGGCTAGAAGAGCGAGCTCATAGCGTTGGAAGCATGCTCTTAACGCACGAGAGCTTGTGCCGTAGAGATGTGCCCTAGAGCAAGGAGCTCGCGCTTGTAGCCTTTCCTGCGGTACATCATAAGGTGAAGCAGAGTATAATCATACGCGTTCTGCCGTTGCTAGGTTTACACCTGCTGTAGGAGTAGTTACGTTGGTGCGCCCACCGAGTTTCCCCCGATCTTCAGGACGTTCTAAAAGAGTTGATGTAGTGCTTTTCGATTATGCTCAGCATGTTTCCAATTGAAGCCATATGATTAGTTTTGCTAATTAAAAAGTTGATTAAGGAAGTTTAGTTAATTATCTGACTTATCGCAAAGATTAGCCACACGCATAATGTCCCCGTGGCCGTATAACTCACCTGCCCAAACTGTATTAGTGCATCTTTTACAAATGTTTTTGTAATAAATTTGTTCGAGTTGAAATGCAACACCCGATATATGTATAAAGCACTTCGATCGTGCATGAAGCGTGTCCTCAGATATATCTATCTGATAGAAAAATAGATAGATAGATTAAAAAAAATACTGCTCCTCTACGGCCATCGATGCATATATAGTCACTCCCGAAGAGCCGAGCGCGCCTAAAAACGCCTCTATAGTTTTAGGATTTGGTTGGTTGTCGTCCTTTACTTAAAGTTTCTCAATTCCCGTAGTCTCCGGATTGTGCTCGGCCATGTCACATAGGTAATGCACAAGGGCTACAGTCTGCTGCGATGTAAGGTTTGCAGAAGTAGTTCCACTTTCAGCACGTGCTCCTTGCCTTCCGTCGTGCTTTGGTTACGCGTGGGCGCCGTACTTTTCTCGAAGGTAGAAAGTTCACGCTGGAGGCCGAGCTTCTACTGCACTCATTATGTCGCAAGAAACTCTAGATCAAATGAATAATATTTGCCTTCTGTACGTTGGCTGCCATCTTTCTTCACTGGCCTGTAAAATGCGTTCTGAAAATGCGCAGTCGCTCTCTTGAAAAAAAAAAAAAAGGATTTAGTAACAGTGCAGTGCATCGGCATTTTTAATGCATTCTTCAGCTTTGGATTTGGCGGGAAAATTGACGTCACGGGACCTCAACACCAATTCAGTTTCCCCGCTAAATTTAGCGGGGAAAATGACGTCACATGACTTGGTGTCACGTAACGTTATTAGATTAGCTCAGTTACGGAACTGTTCATAGACACTGCATGCACGAACAGTACCCCCCCTCACTCACCACGACTCGCCCGGAGTCGCTCGACGCGCCGCCGGACGGCTGCTTTGGTAACTGCAGTGTATTTTTGTGGGATACGCGCGTTTCGAAGCACGGCGTATAGATGGCGTTTCAGCTCTGCTCTATGGAACGCACAGTCATGAAACGAAAATTTAGATGGCGTTTCGAACGACAGCAGGCGGATTGAAGTGAGTGAGGGGGGGGGGTACCCCCTACCGCGGCAGTTCCACAACTGAGGTAATCTACTGCAGTAACGTTGGTGTCACGTCACCTATGAAGAAATTCAGTTTCTCTGCTAAATTTAGCATGAAAATTGACGTAACGTGCGGAGGAGGAGGAAGGGAGGAGCAGCGGGGAGAGGAGGAAAAAAGAAAGTAAGAGGAGGAGCAGAAAAGGAGGCGGAGGAGGAGGGGAGAGGAGGAGGAAGAAGGGAGTATGGGAAGAGGAGGAGCAAAGGAGGGAGGACGAGCAGCAGAGGAGGAGGGAGAGGGAGAGGGTACGGAGGGAGGAAGAGGGGTACACCCTACCCTCCGTACCTTCTTTTCCTCCTCCTCAAGAGCTGCGTTCTAATTTCTCGTTAGAGATTTGTAAACGTCTTTAATTTTTTATTTGTTTATTTTTCTAGCCGATAACAATTAGCAAGAATCACGGATCGACATCACGGTTCACTCTCCCTCGCCAAACAAATTTCAAGAAAGGAACGGGAGCCACCCGTTATGGGCGCACTTGCTTTCGAACCAAAACGGGACTGAGGTTCGCGCCACAACCCTGAGAGGGCGCCACTCGTGTCCACGATGGAATCGTATACACTACAGGAATGACACTGGCCACTGCCGTCGCAATACAGCCACATGCATTTGTTTTTTCTGCTAAGCAATGAAAGCAGTTTGAGGGTGTGTAATTTTACTACTGATTTTAAGAGGCTATCGTCTAGCCATCCTTCGATGGCGTAAACTAAAATTCACGCACACGCGTACAAAAAAAACATTAATAAAACTAACCTTTTTTTTTACAACAAGCTGGCTTACTTGGGCAGCCACACTTGCCCCCTCGTGGGGCCCACAGTAAGCCTGTGTGTGTAGGCATTCCACGTGAGATTGCCCCGGAAACCTAATTTTGTACGGGGTCATTTCCTACTTTTTCTTACGGTGTGGTGTATTGCAGTGCATACCACAGTGGGCCTATTGAAAATATTACCATTTTTGTAGATCAATAAAACGTCTTGAGCAAGGCCAATAAAACAAATTGAGCATCTAAAATGTACGAAATGTAAAAAAAAAAAAAAACTGTGCACATTTTTTTATGCAATCCTGTTGGACAGGTGGTCGGGATACAGAGCCAGCTTGAGCCATCTACGGAAACCGAATTTCAGAGCAGATACGACATTCCGACGAGCGTGTTTCGAATTCACCCTCAAGTTTAAATACTCTGCGTAAAAAATTCCACTCCACGTAAAACTGCCTTCTCAACATACACGCTGAGTAGTAATGTTAGTAACAAAGTTTAGCGAGCCTAAATTTGCTCGCTCACGCTTAGAACTACAATCCTCGGTGATTCGGTATCAAATGAAGCCGACCTCTTACGTTGAAGTTCCGGAACGTGCAGTAAATATATTTTCGATATTAGCGGAAAGTGCTGTTTTGGGAGTGGCAGAGGTAGTCCAATCTGGGCATGCCCACGCTTTGCCGCCTTGGAGCCCACAATGTTACTAAATTGGCCCCGGCAAAACCAAACATGGTCCCATGTTTGTTTTATTTTTTTTTTTGTATGGGGGGCTTAACTCGGCCGTGTACACGCTTTGCCCCCATCTTCGCGTAACTCTGGACCTCCGTATAGCCGAAGTGGGACCCACCTCTTCTTGCTACTTGGGACGCACTTTTCTGAACGAGACGATGCATTGTGATTGTTATACTGGTGGCTGTTTATGCTTACATTGTAACTACACTGCTCTTTGCGTTCGTTTCTATGGGCGTTGTTCCGTATATATATTCCCGTAATACTCGCCCGACAGGACTAGAACGGTAGGACGTCTCTTTCTGATGCCAGGCCTTTAGCACGCGTTCGCTGCATGCCTTCCGTCGTGCTTTGGCTCTGCGTGCACGCTCGAGGCTCGCGAGATGACGAAGCATTTATCGAAAACTCGGGCTGGAGGTGGGGCCACTGAAAGGTCTTCCCGCCGGTTTCATCGTGTTAGTGACTGTAGTTATTGTTGCTGTTTTCTGCCCAACACCTGCAGGGGCCCATTCAAAAGGAATGGGGTTATATACAGGGTGTTCCCGAGAAAAGAGAGCCGTGTTTTTCGGCCCCGGTAAATAAACTATGCTTCGTAGAAAGCTCAAACTCCACGAGAATGTGACGCTAGCGGTTGGGATGGAAAGCGAAAGTTTGAGAACATGACGTTACCTGGATCAAAAGATGATTGTGAAAAAAACGAAATTTCTCTATGAGCCGACGTCCACCTAAGCCTAATATCGTCAAAACGAGAAATGACGCCGTGGGCTCTTGTAGCATCTATTTCAGTTAAACAGACTTAAAGAAAACAATATGCTTTCGTGGTGACAAGTGTTTTTCGCTTACATAAACCCCACAAGCGTTCACAATACCATTCCTCGTTCGTGTATAGTTTGTTTATCCGCGCCGAAAAACCCGATTCTTTTTTTGTCGAGAACTTGTATATTCGAGATAAATTAATGAATATACACACAAAGAAAAGGCAGTAATTGTAACAGTGTTTGAGCGAGAGAAAGAGGGAGGGAGGGAAAGAGCATACTTTCGCAAGCCCTGATTATAGGGTTGTTGGCGCCAGGCGTTCTATAATGGCCAGTCAGTGTTAATCTGTTCCGCGTTTAATCGGCTTTTATGTTAATGGCTACCCTCCCACACCACCACCAAAAACCAAAGTTGTCTTTTCACACGTACCCAATCTCTGACGAGGGTGGGCTGGCGACCTGAAACAGAACCGAACCGAACCAAAATACCATGACACAGAACTAGGGACAAAAAATATAGATATATCGCAGACACAAATAATTGTACGCAGAGTTTACGCAATAAAAACAAAAGTACTGAAAAAAAAAAAGTCCCTGCCGAGAGACAGCGCCGAAGTTGGTACCGTTACAACTTTCTGCTTTCCGATGTTTCCTTCGGGTCTTTTTGTTTGTCTTTTTATTTTCTCTATTTCTTCCGGCGTGGGAAATTGTATCTCGTGATTCGTCTGATTACCTGACCCAGCCATTCTACTCTTATCGTTAATTAACCTCGATTCGATCGCAATTACACCCTTTTCTGCTCATGGTGTTTCTTTTTTTGTTTGTTCTTTCGTTTCTTTGAGCTAATCTAGCACCTGTTTATTGAGTTCTGGTCGTGCTGCAGCGACAAGTCTGAAACACTGAGCTCGCAGGTGCTTCAAATTTACCCATTGCTAACAATTGATAGCAACTTTTTTTTTTTTCGTAGGCTGAAGAGTCAGAAATTGACTACTACACCTCGTCCAGATCCATAAGTTATTGTTTATTTAAGCGTGAAAAAAAAAGAAGAAAGAACAACTTTATTCGCAAAGTGTAGTTGACTCGTATGGTAGCAGTTACTTTTTTGCCTGACGTTATTTTGTCATTTTGTATTTAGACGCGTAACCAACCGCGTCGCTGGAGTTACAAGTATGTACAGCTTCCTTACTTAAGCAAAACTTTGAGACTTGTCATAAATGTATGTACCAAACAGAGGGAGAATAAAGTTTTCCGCGTTCCTTACAAGCGCAATCATCCGGTACATAGTAAAAACACACAAACATTATACAAGACGCACATAACACACACGCATACACGTGCGCGCAAACACTTTCACTCACCCAAGCACGCACGCACCACATAGGACAAACGCAAAAGAAACACACACTCAAACTTGCATACCCATGCACACATGCAGTGCACGCATACATGACCACGTAATGCACACTCCACACATACACACACAGTCATGAACACGTAGTACATACTGACAAACAGACACGATCACGAACACGTGCGCACACTCAACACACAATGCATACATACACAGAGACAGGTATGGTGCACACTCGCACACACCGTCATTCACGCGCAAACACACGCGGTCTGAAATGAGAGTTAATGTGCAGGCGAGCTGGTGAACGATCATAGTTCCTTGTCTCGAAGTTTTTTTCACTATGACACGCGGCGTCCTGCTCGTAATACTAAAGTCGACTACCAAAACAGACCATGCAGTCACACACCCAATACTGCGTGGGGCATGCACGCACACGGAAAACAAGTGTATGCAACACTCGCATCACAGGCCAACTCCCGCACACGCAGTTTCCAACATACACACGAACTATTTTACAGTCGCCTGTAAGTTGTAACAGACAAAAAAACAAAACAAGAACGATTTGGTGAACTGAGAGCGAATGTTCGCCGACTCGGAACAGCGTCTCTTAGCCGAACGTAACTGCGATTGGAAACGGCGCCCAGCTGGGATTGTTTTTGTTTGTTTTGTTTTTGTTTGGCCGCCGTCTTCTCGACTGCGCAATTTCAAGCGCGGAGTCGATGAAAGGCAAATAGAGACCGACGCGGGTGCGAGTCGGGAAAAAAATAACAAAAGCAAAAACCGAGTCGGAATCGTCTTTCTCTTCGGCACCATCTTCCAATCTCCATTTCGCGCGATCTCTTTCTGTATTTCTCTCTCTCTAGCACTAAGCTAGAGAGTCTTGATTTAAGGAGAGTGACCAACTCGAAACCACGGAGAGCGTTTACAATTCAAAGACGGACGCTTCCTTTCGCAGATTGGTCGCAAGTGCGCATGAGCAGAAGTCGTCGCGTGGCAGGAGGGAAAGTGGACGGAGAGGCGAAAACGCTTGCGAACGATCGCGACGCTTTTCTGTCAGCCTCCTCGCCGTTCGTATTGCAAATGCGGTCCATAAACCACGTGACCCCCATCAAGCAGTTGGACACACACTGAAATATGGGCACACTACTTTAAGTCTTTCTCTTTCTCTCCCTCTCTCTCTCTCTTACTCATTCTCTGTCTCTACCAGCTGTAAAAAGTGCCGTCTTGAGTGTTTTTCTCTCGGGGACGTAAACTATAAATAAAAACACAAAATAAAATGAGAGAGAGAAAACATTTCGAAGGAGAGCGGACCCCCAAAAGTCCTTGTCGGATCTTTAATGGCTTCCCGTGGTTCGCCATTGGTCGCCTGCTAAGAAGTGGGCGGGGCCTTTTTACCCCCCCCCCCCCTCAAAGATAAAGACAAAACAAAACAACAACAGTTAAGATGGGGAGCGGTGGAATGATGCATTTCCGGGAAGAGCGTTGTACACTATAGCGTTGGTCGGCGAAAAGCGGGGGAGAAGGGGGTTGAGTACGTCGAAATGACCCTGCTCTTCGAGGCATAGCGCTTAGTGGGACCGTACGTCGCCTTCTGTGTTTTTCGAGAACTGATTTAGTGCCGTCGTAACGGAATTGTGCTGAAAGGTCCAGCGTTACGGGCTTTCGTGAGCGGTGTGGCGCTCTACACGCACTACTCTCCCCCCCCCCCCCCCCCACACACACACACACCACTGGGTCTGCTGGGTGTGGCCGGGCGCGTTAAACGAACCGCGGCTCGCTCTGGCACGCGGAGTCAGAACTCCGAGACGGCGGCCGCCAATTAAGCTACGCTGCTTCGAAGTGACGGCCGTTTCGGCCGTCTTGTCGCTTAAAACCGTTGTCGAAATCTAGGCTAGGTGGCGCAAGCTACCGCCCCGTTATTGAAGGGTATAGCCGTTAGCATCCATCCATTCCACTTTATATGAAGTAATTAATTGTGCTTATGTTGGGAAGTTAGTCAGGCCCAGCCGTCTGCTGCCCTCGCTGTAGATGAGAGAATTTCGCCAGGCCAGGCCAATTTCTTCCACCACAGTCTCAGGTGTTATATGACATGATTAGCTACCAGAATGTTGCCTGGAACGCGTCTCCCACAGGTGTGTTTACCGCGTCCAAACAACTGGTCTATCGATTTTCGCCTTATGACGTCATAGGACTGTCATGCTGTCGCCGGTCACGATCTTGGCGGTGTCCCAACAGCGCTGGTGGATATGGCAGACGCCTGTTCGCCGCAGGTCGCTCTCCACACTCTTAGAAAAAAAAGGGCCTCTATAGTCTTCCCTAAAGGGAGGAACGCTCTTGTAACCTTTGTTCCTTCAGAAAGGGAGAAGCTTTCGTCCTGAAAGCAGGGGCGCAAACGATTCCTCCGTCGCCTGCTTCTCATTATGGCGGCCCCGAATCGAGCAAATCGAGCTTGACGAGGCTTAACGAGGACGCTACGTCAATTGTACGGGGCGAGAGGAGCAGCAAATAAAAGCGTAACACGAGCTTTCCGCGAACTGTATTTATTTCCGAAGCTATACTCCGTTTCACCTTATGTTGTACCGCAGCGAAGGCTAGACACGCGAGATCATAGCTTTGACAGCTGCCCTTAATGCACGAGAGCTTGTGCCGCCGAGATGTGCCCCGGAGCAAGGAGCTCGCGCTTGTAGCCTTTCTTGCGGTACATCTATAAGGTGAAACAGAGTATAGCTTCTGCAGGTAAAGACACTTGCGTTTCGTAAGCAGTCACGGAGTCTCAGTCTCGTTGTCAGCACTGCGATGCTAAACGGAGACAAACAGATACCCAGTTACTTCGCGGACTTTACATCTTACCTTTGCTATTCCTCGAGCCAGAACTCCTTCGTCAACCGCACATCATGGAGGGGTGGTAAACCATTCGAGAAACCAAAAGCCACTCGGAAAAGAGCAAATTCGAAGCAGCCCACTTGGCTCATTGTTGCGCGGTAACCAGAAATTATTGCGAAGCGTGAAACATGGTTACAATCGCTCGCCACCAGATGACAAGGTCAAAGCAGAGTAATTGCAAGAAGCTAGGCTAGGTGGCGCTAGCCACCGCCCAATTCATGTGCTACAACCAAATATTATTTGCTCATGCCACCGTTGCGATTCCGGCATCTTTATTATACACCAACGAGGTAGGGGGAGCTTAGTGATAAACTGTTATCCCGTTCACCAGGCAAAAGTGACCCCCACCTGACTGCCGCCATGTTGTACAACTTTGACCACTAGACACGTGACCGTACCAAATCCTGAGGCGTTTACGCAAACCTGAGCGTATTGCGATCGCTGTAAAAAACATGGTACTGTAAACTGTGTTTCAATAGTGCTAGCCCCATAAATCAGTGTCTAGCTCCAATAAAAACCCAAAATGCAGCACCCCGGCTGACGAGCTGTCCAGTGTCCAGGGGCGAAGCTCCTTAGGGGCTAGCCATGACCGTATGCCCGGCGTCCGGTGCTCCGTGCTCGTGAGCTCACGTGCTCACGAGCACGTGAGCACGTGCTCACGTGCTCGTGTAGAGCAAAAAAAATACGAAAAAAATTAGATGAAAAAAATGTTTGCGCAGTCGACAGGATTCGAACCTGTGCGGGGAGACCCTCAATGGATTTCTAGTCCATCGCCTTAACCACTCGGCCACGACTGCGGGACGAGTAGGGGTCTCTGAGATGTGGTAGTAACTCAAGAGCTGGGGATGTCATGGATGAAACGTTGCATGTAGCCGCTCAACGTCTATTGGCCCCGAGCGGACCGATTGGAGCGCTGCGATCGCTCGACCGTGACGTAGGATGGAGGATCACGTGATAAGGCCAGCTATTCCGCCTTGCTTTGGTCGGGGCCTTCGGAAACCGTTCGCTCGGTACTTTCGCATATTTTCTGTGTTTGTAGCCTGATCAGTACACGCGTGGATCGGCTTCGGCAGTTTTCGAGCTCAGGGAGCAATGGTAAAGTACTGTTCGGGGCCGCAATGCCGCTGTTTCGCGACCGACCCAAATATCAGCTTCCACATCTACCCCAAGGAGAAGCATTCCAATATGATTCATAAAATGTGAACAGTCTCACCCTGCGTGGCAGTACCTTTCTCATACAGCTTCAATATTATTTGAACAATGGGATAAAAATGTATACGTACAAGTTGGCGGCACGCAATGCAAGTAGAGCTGAGTGCTAATAGACTTGAAACAGTAATTTACAGAGGGTAACAAGCCATAAAATTTCACTGACTATTTTAATGCAAACATCACTCACATCTTAGTGGTATTTAAGCAACCAGCAGCTGCATAAATGTGAGAATGTTATGTGGCTTTATTTATTTTACTTTAAAGATTGCTGATGCAAGTAGCTGCACTCGTATTAGCAAGTAATATTTTTCTTTTTGTAACCTATCTGCTTATCTTGTAGGGACCCAAACAAAATAATTCTACAACTCTAATACACCTAGCTACAGGAATATTTGCATAATCTTTCTTTACAGAAAAAAAAAGAAAAACAGCAATGCTGTACACGAACAACTGTCATTGGCCTTTGGATGACCTGATATTAGTTTATGAAATTAAATGCTATCAACAAATTCCGACATCGCAGAAAAGTTACACAACCCGTGCATCAAAAACGTAAAAATAGAAAAAAAAGAAGTTAGTTGCATTGTATTGATTTTGCGACTCGCGACTTGGGAAGCGAGCATGTTACCACTGAGCCACGAGAATTTGCTTTCTTTATTCCTGAGCCACGATAACAACGGGAGACGACCGATTATATTTGGAAAAAGGCGCTTCACTTCACCGTTCATCGCAAATCGCAATCTCTAAAGGCCGGTTGAGACACTTGCGTTCATGAGTGCGTTTAACTGCGTTGTGTTGAGAACCGAAAGCGAGACACCGGCACATCTGTGCTTCGTATGAAGCGTGGAATCCAATTCAAGGAATCATCTTGGCACGCGATATAAGCAGCAGGGATGTCCTGGTTTCTCGCAGCCGCAACGCAGTCAAACGCAACTGTCTGAGTGCTCCAGTTGTTTCGCTACCGGCTCTGGCCGCGTGCTCCTCGATCGATTTCACAGCACGCCAGCCGGTGGGTACATACATTCTAACCAAGTAATGATACACAGCATGTTCCTTCACCCATGCTTTGCAGGAGCCCGATGTGTACGTGTCACCGACGTTTCTTCCATCCAGATCGTGCGGGTACGAAGTGAGTGCCGACGTTTGGAGTACGAATCCAATGAACGTGTAGCAATCCTTATCCAGCTTCTTGATTCTACAGAACACGTGTCCCGCTTCAAGAACACTTTCACCTTCAAGCAACAGGCGGGATATTTAGTGGGCCTTGTCCACGAACGCATTGATGCTGCTTACAGCATCAATGCGTTCGTGAAAAGGGGTACACAGTTGTAACGAAATGCCCAATCAAATAGAAGTAAAAAAAATCGCCTGCCTTCAACGGTAGGTCGCACTTCGTAAGCATTCATTGCGATGCGCGAGACAGCCGCCGAAAACGACAAGTTGACCTGTACCCTCCGCCGCGCTAGTCCACGCCGCCGCGCTTCCGTGCAGCGACCGTTTCCTTGCTCGCCTGCAACCGGCTCACCGGCTCCCCAGAAGCATTCGTACGGTAGCCGATTTAGGAACTCGACTGGGTCGAGAAGTGAAACGAAACATTGGGTTAAAAGAAGCCTTAAACACCCGTAGTATTAAAAAAAGTGAAGACCGGGGCACTCCACCCTTGACGCAGAGTGCAGGAAACGGTCACGTGATCCCTCATCCTACGTCATGACGATAGGCCCGTCAGGTGGCGCCACGCCATGTTCTCGGGGCTTATACTGGAGCGGGCGCTGCGGTCAAATGCGTATATAATCGCGTTAAACTTTGCATGCATTGGCTCAACGTTTATAGACGAGAGGGCGCTGCGGTAAAATGCTCAAATGCGTATATAACCACGTTCCATACCACACATTCTCTTTCTGACATGGATGCAAACGAACGAAAGGCTCGGCATGCTGCGGCTCAGCGTCTACGCAGACAAGCACCACCAGAGCTTCGCCCCAATCAACATCATTCACCACGTGGAGATGCGGTCAATTTTTCTCGTAAACGCACATTTTAAACTTAAAATAAACGAAATATAACTTGTCTCGTTGGTACTGTTATTAAAAATAAATAAGCCATTATCTGTACGTGGTACTTTGTTAAAATCTAGACGTAAAACTCTAAGGTCACAAGTGTCTAGTGGTCGAAAATGTGCAACATGGCGGCGGCCGGGTGGATGTCCTTTCAGCTGCCAGTTTGTCGCTCTAAGCCCCTCTACCTCGTTGTTATGCACACATGTAGATACATTACGCACACTACAAGATCAGCTTAACATATACCATTAACACTGCGAGTTGGGCTAGTTGGTACTTATGCATGGTGGTAAATACGCAAAAAAAACCACAACAAAAAAAAAACAAAAACAACAACAACGAGAACACAGGGACAGAGAAAGAAGTACACAGGACCGAGGCGTAACTTTCAACTGAACTTTACTGAAGTAAAGATATAAAAATAAGAATAAAACCGCGCATGCGCAAGGTGATGGATTTTCATTGACCACCTGGAAAGCCTGCCGTCACTGTTGAGTGAGCGTAGCTTTACCGATAAAAGCCTGCTCCTTATCGGATAGGGCAACGGAAGGAGCACTGATACACACATTCGTGCCATGGGCCCTTATCTTGAATGCCTCATGTATCTCGCGTTCCAATTATGTTTTGAATTTCCCCACAATCTTGGTACTATTGAACTCGGTCTGGCACTCACACCTATCACAGTGTACAACCAAGTGGTCAGACGGGGATTGCTCTGGTGGTGACGGAGTGTTCTCTGATTCTCTCATTAATGCACCTCCCCGTCTGGCCAACATAAATCCTATCGCAATACAGGGGGACCTCGTAGGTAACCCCTAAGGCGCATTGCCGAAACTTGGTGGCATGACGCTTGCCGAACACCCCTCCGCATCACCCGGCACTCCCGCATTGTTTATTCTCTGGCATAGCTTGGAAAGGTTGTTTGGGGCGGACAAAACTACAGGAAGGCGAAACTTATTCGCCACCTTTTTGAGGTTGTGAGAGACCTTATGTACATAGAGGCAGGACAACAGGTCTAACTTCAGGCCTTGCCCTCTCAGCCTCCTCTCCCTGACAAGCTTCTTCAGCTTCTTAACCAACCTTTAAACAGAGATCCTGTAGAGGTCAGCGAAGATAATGTGGTCTCTGGAGTGCTTGAGGTTTTTAAGAGTTGTGCGGAAGGCTTAAGTTTTACGCATGAAACCGCGAGCGCCCTGTGCCTGCAATTTGTGGACTTGGGTCTTTTCTTTGAGGGCGACCATGTGTGTTGGGCGTAGGAGCCCCGATCAAAGAAAAAGCTGCCATCATATGAATCGGCCCATTCGAAGCTTGTAAAGAGGGGAATTGCCTCTAGTTGCCTGACTGCCTCCTTGAAAAACTCTTGCACCCACAAGATGTGTTTTTGTTTTTATTTGCAGCTAGACATGATTGCAGGATGTGGAGTTCCCTTCCCGGGTCCTATGTGATGTTGCTGAAGGGTTGGTTAAGAAGCTGAAGAGGCTTGTCAGGGGAGAGGAGGCTGATAGGGCAAGGCCTGAAGTTAGACCTGTTGTCCTGCCTTATGTACATAAGGTATCTCACAACCTCAAAAAGGTGGCGAATAAGTTTCGCATTCCTGTAGTTTTGTCCGCCCCAAACAAACTTTCCAAGCTATGCCAAAGAATAAACAATGCGTGAGTGCCGAATGATGCGGAGGGTGTGTGCGGCAAGCATCACGCCACCAAGTTTCGGCAATGTGCCTTAGGGGTTACCTTCGAGGTCCCCCTGTTTTGCGGTAGGGTTTATGTTGGCCAGAGGGAGAGGTGCATTAATGATAGAATCAGAGAGCACTCCGCCGCCACAAGGCAATCCCCGTCTGACCACTTGGTTGTACACTGTGATAGGTGTGAGTGCCAGGCCGAGTTCAATAGTACGCAAGTGGGCTCATTTTCGTCTTCTGCGCATGAGAAAGGAAGTAGCGGTGACGTCAGAACGCCGAGCCCTGATTGGCTGATCGCGGTCCCCTATCTGAGCGTCGTCTGCTCCTTTTGGAACAACGTCTGCTCGCAACGTCGCTGCGTCTGTCTTACCTTTCCTGCGACTTTCGGAAGTGCAGGTCTTTACGAGCGAGCTCGACTTCGCCTTTCAGAGAAGGCAGACGAAATAACTCGAGCGGTTCGTTGTTTTCGTCGAACAACTAGCAGACGCGCATCAAGGAGGGAAGTCAAAGTACTCACTGGCGAGGTGTCCCGAGACGCCGAGGTTTGTTTGCTAAGTACCGAGAGTGAGCGCGTTGAGTGTCCGCAAGTTCCCTCCCAAATACTTTTCCCCCCCTTTCGTGTGCGCAAGACTCCTCATTCTTTAACGGCGTCGGCGGGTTGGCGCAGTTAACGTCGTCTGCTTTACGTCTGCTAGTCAAAGCGATAGCTCCTTTACCTTTCCTGCGTCTGTCGGATATTCACCGCTTTTTCACCGGCGAGAGTCTACCGTTGCCTCGGAAAACAAGGAGATGACAAGAGGAAGAGATTGACCTCTTAATCTAAAATTGAGGTCAGTGATCACAGTATAATACGGGAAGGGTTCACAAGGGTCGCGCGGGCACATTCCATTCAGCACGCCAGCCGGTCGTGGGCAGACGGTCACCGAGTCGGAGTGGCTGCTAGGCCCTATCTGCCGAGTTCGCTTGGTCGGTGTCGGTGGAATCGTGGCCGTTGGAGCTTTTCCCGGGTGTTTGTGGATCCAGCGTTCTTGTTCGTCGTGGTCTGGTTCAAGTACTTTTTACTTTTTCTTGCTGCTTGAAGTCGGGACGCGAGAGAAGCGCACGTAGAAAAATAAACGTCCGTTGGTCGTCGCGACCGCGACGCTGTCGGCCATGCTGATTTGATCGTAACAAGTGCGTAGCTTCGGAGCTGTCGTAGGATTTGTCGTAACCTGCGCAAAACTTACGAAAATTTCGGTTCGTGAATACGAATTTGTTTTTAAGTTTTGATTGTGGGAAAATTCGAAACACAATTGGAACGGGAGATACATGAGGCATTCATGATAAGGGCCCATGGCACGAATGTGTGAGTCAGTGCTCCTGTCTGTTGCCCTATCCGATAAGGAGCGGGTTTTTATCGGTCAGGCTACGCTCACTCAACAGTGACGGCAGGCTTTCCAGGTGGTCAATGAAAGTCCATCACCTTTGCGCATGTTCGGTTTTATTATTCTTTTTGTAAGTTTCCTTCAGTAAAGTTCGGCTGCAAGTTTCGCTCTCGTCTCCGTGTACTTCTTCTCTGTCCCTGTGTTTTTTTTTGTCGTACTTGCCACCATGCATTAACATATACATTGAGCGCATACACATACACGGCACATACAAACATCAATACAACAGCACACTAACCCGATCACTACTTCTGAGCTCTGCGTTTCCGCCTTTTATACTGGTCGTTTTGAAGGTACGGATTTTCTCGGTGACCACCTAAGCAATAAATAATATTCCCAGCATGTTGATTTTTTTTCCAGTAATGTCATACCTCTGAGAGTATTTTGAACGGCTCAGGGGATGAATCTCTTAGTAAAAAGTAAACGCTCATGCCGTAATTATTTGAAAGCCAATAAATCAAGCCGCTCCACTGCGGTTCCAAGCCATGTGTTTGCTTCCCCGCACGGCACGTCGTAGCCAGTATTTCTATTGTAGTATTTGTTTTCTATTTGTGCTGTTCGCGTGCGGCTGCAATTGTCGTCTTGAATTAATCTCTGTAGAGGGGTATTCACTCAGGTGGAAGCGAAGCTTCACGGGCAGAGAAATCGCTTTTCGATCAACTTGAATGCAGTCAAAGCCGCGACTTGCGGCAGGTGTTAAGTGTACGGAGCTACGCCGTGGTGAGCTCGAAAACGTCTAGCGCTCATCCCAGCGCGCCACTTGGAGGGCAGTTTCTCCAGGAATCGTAGTATATTTAAACAGCAAAATAAAGGATAGCTTTTTTTTGTCGATTTTACCTACCATCTTCTCTTAATGCTAAAATTCCAAACTGTAAATATACGTACTTTCCGTCATATTTCCATACTGTTCAGTCCTTTCCCCAGAGCGCAATCGCTCTCGGGGAGGAGACAACAGGACATCGCAGACGACAGTCACATTGGCCACTGTACGATAGGAGCTACGGTTCAGACCAGCGTTCCAACATGACTATCCGCAGGTCGATCGATTGCACCGTAATCCCTCAAGCGGTCTTAAACTCTTTAATGTAAAGCGGAATGTCAACCTGCGACACCCCGCCCCTCCGATCACGGCCCGACCAGCGGCATCAATGCCCGACAGTTTACGTCATCTCATCTTGTTGTTACACCACTGATACGCGAACACACGGTCACATCGGCGATAATTCCAGTCTTCTGTTCACAACGCACAACACTGCCATCGCGATGTTGCTGCTATGTTGCTGACACGCAGAAATACAGAACCACGTTGATTGCCGGTTGGCACTCGGCATCGGAAAACAGAACCGAACTCAGCACAGAAGGCACCCAGGCACCCGGCAGCAAAACCTGCCTGTCTTGGACGCAGTTTCCGCGATTTCCATAACGTCGTCAACGTCGAACACGTCGTTCCGCAGTCGAATTCGGAGGCGGCCATCTTAGCCCAGTGTACGTAGCGCTGCTGGCACTGCTCCGGAACTTCGCTGTTTCTAGCGGCTTCGTTTGCTCGTTTGATAAAATTAGTGGTAAAAACGTCAATGCAACCGAAATGTTCTGCACGTTTGGACTGGGAGACGGAATTACAGGCGGCCTTCGCTGCCGCTGAAGCTCAATCAACTCAACAACATTTATTAAACAACGCGCGCGACGTGCTCGAAAAACGAAACCGAAAGAAGATGAGGCGGGAGGGCGGAAGCTTTCTCCCGTCTGCCTGGAGAAGGAGAAAAACGTCTCGTTCCTCCCTTCTTCTCGTGTCCGCTTGGGGGCGCGTCAGTAGAAGGGAGGAAGACGCGCCGTTGCTACCTTTTTCCTCCTTTTTTCTTAGAGTGCACCAGTCGGAGACGCGGCTACTCCACCGTCTATGTGTTCGCTTCTAACCCGAAGTTCTTTAACGTGCTCCACGCAGGAGTAAAGGCCCGTCCACACTCTTGCAACCGAGTACGACCGAGAGAGACGAGACTTCTTAAAACCCACTCTTAAAAGTTCTTGCGACGAGAGAACACACTGGCACGCTGGCGCCATCTATGCGGTGACTCTGGAACTGCATTTCACAAGAGCGAAGGTTTTGCGGGATTTCTGAGGTCAAATGTGCGTAATACTTATAAAAAAGGCTCGTTGATAACGTTGGCAAAAGTTTTCGAGCCAAGAAAGAAAGGATAATGCGCGAGAGAAATAAAAATATGACGGACCGCCAAGTTTACACTGCTACCCAATAGATGGCGCCAGTGTGTCCTCTCGTTGTAGGAAGAGGTTTCAGAAGGACACGTGTTTTAAGAGGTCGCAAGAGTGTGAACGGGCCTTAATACTCGACCACACGCCGGTATACGATGCTCATTCCGATCGAAAACAACAACAACAACAACACCCACAACAGGGGTGGGTATTGAACCCTAGACGCCGTTCTGCAGAGGAGCTTTTCCAGCTCAAGCGTGCTCCAGGCCGCGGTTCGTTAATGCTCTCGGCCACCATTCCTTCTCGAACTATCCAAAGCTTTGACTAATATCGTAGAAAACGCTTCGCCGTTCCCCGAAATGTTAAAAACAGTTCACGACAGAGCGAAACGATATCGCTCGAGTTTGCTGACGACCGTATACCAAAGCTCAAGGACTCGCATTTTCGAATCGTAACGATCTCCGATTGCACCCCCCGCCCTGCACTCTAGGCAACGAAATGACCGCGCCGGCGATAACATTAGTGAATGGAGTGCCCGGTACTTATTCCCCGGTACAGATTTACTGGCTCTAGGCAGATCCAGACATTACGAGTTTGTACGCCGCCCCCGACGATTTTCATCTGACCGGAGGCCTTAACTTCACAGGCCTGTGTTCGTGTAATCGCAACAGAGTGGTGCGCGTTAAACGGCTCCGGAATAGTAGTCGTTCCGCACTTGCCAGATTGCCTCTTTCTACAGTGAAAACGCCGGTGGTTTTCATCTCAAGGAAGATGCCAGGATCGATACAACATAGTTCTACCGTGTAAAACCATCTTGCGCGCAACACCAGAATCGTAAGCGGGAGTCATCTGCGACCGGGAGAAGCGCCCGAGCGCCGCATTACCAGACGCAGACGACGATACGAGCTAATGGGCTCAACCAAGCAGCGTCGAAAGCACCAGTCACTGGGCCTTTTTGTTTGATTGATTCAGAGATGATAGAACACGTACATGAACATGACGAACACCATGACGGTACGCTTTGGACGCTGTCTGCTGTTTTCGTTCAATCTGCTCGTAGCGTCGGCTGCGTATGGACTTAAGAACTAACCCCCCCCAACACACACACACATCTTTTTTTAATGTTTTGCCAGGCGATTCATTTATGGTATCAGAAGACTACCCAATCAATATTTTTCTGCAGGCGTCACGTATATTTTTAATGAAGTCAAAATACGCCACTGTTCGAAACCCAAACCGAAATTTGACTGGGAGAAGCAGAAATATAGAGGAGAAAGTTACAAAAAATAACGTGACTGTACAGCTTTTTTAGTCAACGTTTTTGCAGTTTTTGAGAAGCCACGAAAATTAGTTGTGATATATTTGTCCACTTTTAGTATTGGGTGTGTGCCTTAGATGACCCGCGACTTCGATTATCTTTGGTGGTTGTGTCTAAACCATAGAAAACAACATGTGGCGGAGAAGGAGAGTCGGCGCGACTCAAAGCGTCGAGTTCTGGATCGGAGGTTTTCGGGTGGAAAGAAAGCGAATTTCGAGCCGCAAATAGTGTTCTGTGTAGTTGTATTCTCATATGTGCACGTAAAAATAAAAACCTTGGCGAGCATAAATACCGCTACCCTGTCAGTGTCACTTTAAGGTGAAACGAAGTAGTAATCCAAAACCCTAAAAATAAAAGTTAAACAACTATAGACAATAAAAAAAAGCGAGAAAAATAATAGAGGGGTCCGGGGAAGTTGCGAGTGCATCCGAGTGGCGGTTCAGAATAAAAGCTACGCCCCAAACGTATTCGATTGCTACCCAGCCGCGCGGACGGCGATAATGAAGTCAAGTGGATGTATGCACCCGGGCTAAACCCCTTTCAATTCGGTGCCGGTCGGCGCCACCTATAGCGGCAGTGTTGGTGACGGCGCCCGCGTGTTGTCTTTCCCGCGTGCCGTTGAGTATTGCGGAGAAGCTCTACCGCGAGACGCGCGGTGACCGCCACAGACACGATGAGGGAATCACCTGCGTACGCTCCTCAAGCATATTCAAGCACGTGTTTTGCTTCGTAACATGTCTGCAGGTAGTGTTTGTATGACCGACGGGACGGCCCGCCTCGCCGTACAAGAAAGAAACTTGTCTCGGACAGCCGTCTGCAGACTGTCTTTTGTGTGACCTGTTGGTGATGCGACCCCGCTCCCTGCTGGCTTGGAACCGCATGCACCCACATACAAAGCGACTTGCCCATGCGTGTACAAGCAGATATACCGGGTGCTAAAATAATAATAATAAACCATTTTTTTAAAAAAAGTAAGAGTTACGTTAAGTGCGCATCTTTTGACATCTGGTTCGGACTCGCAAGGGCTACGTTTGGACGGACACTGAGCGTATATAGACCAACTCAACTCTCTGGTGGTCAGTCACTACGGTGGCGTTGCTGTCGGCACTGCGCATGCGCAGATGCTTCGGCTCACACCAATCTGCCCGCGCGTAGTGCCGCACCCGCATGCGGGCAAACGCCGGCTTGTTCATAAGCAGTGCGTTGGTCGTTACGACTATCCATCCGGTTGCTCATATTTTTTCCGGTAAGAGACCAAATATAGCGTTATTTTTTTCGTTCTCCCAAACACCGGGTACGTACACGGGAATGCATTCAAAGCCCCGAGCGACCTTCGCTGAAGTGGCTTTTGTGCTTCCGCACGAACAGAAAGAAAGGTGGGGACGTCTGCCGAGAGGAAGCAATAAAAAATGGTTCCGGGAGGGAAATTTTGGCACTAAACCAAAAACGCCGGCATTATACGGGAGTGGGACAGGCTGGCGCCAGTCTTCGTCGTCTTTTTCGTCCTCAACCGCCGTGAAACGGCGAATCCTCTCACAGGCACCCTAACCTAGCGTGCCTAAATGACCTTCTGTTTAGGGTGATGCCACCCCTTTGTAGTACCCGATGCCGACAGCACGCGCTCACAGAGAAAATACAAAGAAATCGCCGGAAACAAAATGTCGCCGTAGCACAGTCAGCGCAACGAGCGCGCAGGGACACGCTCTTTCACGTGCTTCAGAACAAAACATAAAAAGAAGAACTGAAACAAAATGGCCAGATGTCATCACCCCAAGCAAAGCGTACTACGAAGGCACCCTACCCCAACCGTTTCGTTTCGAAAAAAATCAAACTGTGTTAATATATATTTATATACGTATATATATATTTTTTTTAATTCACTTTAGTGAGGAGAATAAACTTTTTCACGGTCGCAAGAAGTATGAAAAAAGCGATCGCGTTTTGTTTACATGCCCCAGATATTCTGCTTTGGTATCACAGCGTCGATGAGCTTCAAGCTTATTTCCAATTCTCAGCTAATGTTTTTCTTCTCTTTGCTGTGTACGTAAACATGACGTACATAAACATGGTCCTGTCATATTGGTCACGCGAAAGCTGTCTACAGACGTGTTCGAAGCACACGCATATGTGCACCGAAGCAACCATGCTTCGAGACATAGTACGGACAACGAGATGTTTACACTTTATTTCTTTGTTGACAGAATGTGGTTCATTTTGGGCCGGCCGCCCAGAAACGCTATAGCCTAGGCTAGTGTTTCTGGGCTGCGGGCAGAGAAAGTCAAGAAAATTAATTTTAAAACGAATGAACATATTTCAGAATTGCGTCTGGTGGTGGTCTGTGAAGCTCAGTTGGAATGCGGTCACGCCATGGAGTTCCTAATACCCAAATCCCACGGCAGCGTAAGGTACCTTTAGCCCAGGTACCGTAAAAGGGGGGCTGGAATCGTGATCACGACGCATGAAGGTCCCTTTCGCTAAAGAGTCCTGTGTTAAACGGAGCTCGCCAAGATCCCTTTACAGCCACAGGGAGTAGCCTCGGACCCAAAGTCCAAATAAAAATCACAGATATATAAATATATACTGTTTAATGCATTATAACAAATGGAATATATAAGCAGCGAATTACGAAATGATTCTGGACATAAATGCGATGGAATAATACATTAACCAGGAACGCATACTCAGCTAGCAGGTAGCTGCGGCGGCACATGGAAAAGATGGCGGCTACAAACCCGAACGCGATGGACCACTGCGAGCTGATTTTCAGGCTTATGAGCAGTGCGTCGGTACCTCTCCCGCCGAGGACCTTTATCCTCGTCGTCGTCAATCCCTTTCAATAGCGTCACTGGCATGTAGAGTTGTTGAAATGATAAATAATAGTCAGAAAGGCGGCAGAGACAGGAGCCAACTAGTAGCGACCATCACTGTTCTCCTTTATTTCCTCTTATACTTTTCCCCAATCTATCAACAAACTTCCACCACTACCACTTTCAAAAGCTGCGCGAGAAACCGATTTCAGTATAATTGTTTATCAGGTGCTCCTCTCGCGGTTGCCAGAATGCAATCGACATCAGATTAAAGTGCTCCGTTTATTTATCGTGTGATCAAGAACGCCATTTACGACAGGTACCTTCAGCTAAGGGACCTAAGCTAAGGTACGTTGCCTGCCGTGTGAATGGGGTATAAGAAGCAGCGCCAGTTCACGGCTGTATGGCTCTCTCGTGGAGTTACTTAGTCTGTGGACTTGACGGAACGCTCGCTAAGCCGAGACTGCAGCCAAAGCTGCAAGCTCGAACTAGCCCGCGCTACTGGCTTTGAGACATGCATTTCTAGAGCGAGCGCTCGATCGTTCTGCGGAACAACGCTTCAAAGCAGCGACCTCGAGCTCTCGTGGTTGGGGCATTGGCTGCAGTCTCAGCTCCGCAGTGCTTCTGCAACGTGCATTCCACACCATCGAGATCGCCGTTCTTTGCAGACGTTAGGTAGGAGCTTGATCTGAGGATGCGGGGACCTCCGTCAGGCCAACCATACGCCATTGCTGGGTACTGACGGATATTTCTACTTACTGGTTCCCTCGTGCCACTCTTTCTGCTGTGCGAAGTCTAAGCCCGGTTCAGACAGTTGCGTTACACCGCGTTTGACTGCGTTGCGGCAGCGAGAAACGCAGGACGTCCCTGCTGCCTATATCGCGTGCCAAGATGACGTCCTTAGAATTGGATTCCACGCTTCATACGAAGCTACAGATGTGCCGGCGACTCGGTTTCGGTTCTCGACCGCAACGCAGTCAAACGCACTCAAACGCAAGTGTCTGAACCGGCCTTAACGCTGTGAAGCGAACACTCGTGGCGCATAAAAAACTGGCATCACAGCGCAAATGATGTTACGGGCAAGCTATGCTATAGGCCATAGGGCGTACAGTCCTCGGATATTACGTACTAGGCGAGATTGTCACGCGTTGACGCCACCAGGCGGCAAGGCTCGCAACTACCGTACCTTTGGCCGTGCAGAGGCAATTGACGTCACGAGCGCGATACGGATTGCGCTTCTCGCTGGCCGACTTTGAAGCGAGGGGTAGAGAGCTCGCGCTCACGTCATTTTCTTTACGTACCCCTTTAACGGTAATGCCTTCGGGCCCTGAGAGTAAATAAATGAAATTAATTTGAAAAGCCCGATCCGTCTCCGCAGATATTTCTCTCAACGCGTCTACATGCAGGGAACACCCTGCCTTTTGTAACGAACAGTGTGACTGCGGCTTTGAACTGTGTGTGCGTAGGCAGCTATATGTGCCGCTACAAGAAAAACAACATTGCTTCATACACACACACACACACACACACACACACACACACACATATATATATATATATATATATATATATATATATATATATATATATATATATATATATATATATAAATAAAAGAAAATGTAGAATTTTAGAATGGGCTAATTTGTTTTTAGAGCGTAGCTCTTAGCCGCCCGTTCCCGGCTTGAGCGGCGTCGCCGTCGCCGTCGGCGTAACCGCGCGGTGCATTATAGGTAAATTTTCCCACTAAATTTAGCGAGAAAATTTTCCCCGATAAATTTAGCGGAAAAATTCCCCGCTAAATTTCGGAAAAATTTCCCGCTAAATTTAGCGGAAAATATTCCCTAAATGGGAGGCGAGCAGGAGAGGAGGAGGCGCATTGCCTCCTCTCCGTACCTTCCCTCCTCCTCCTCGTCAAGAGCTGCGCTCTAATTCGGCGTACAGGGGATTGCAAACGGCTTTCGTTTTTCTTTTTTGTTTGGTTCGCAGGATTCCGTGCCTAAATGTCCAACCAGCCCGAGCATCAAAAGAGACGGGAGATCAAACGATGGACTTGGAGACGCGTTAGAGGTTCAGTTTCGGTGTTATCCTTTCATCTCCGTCACAGTGACGTTAGTCGCTGCTTAATTATGACGTCATAATGAGTACGAATTCGAGTTACAATGTTGTCGTCTAGCGTTGTCTCACTAGGAACCAAAAGCTCGGGCTAGAGCCACTAAATATGTCAAGGTTATTATAGAGTGACGGCACCCTATGCGTTCCTCGATTTTCTTGTGGGCGCCGCCGTTTTAGGAGCTCGGTGCAGAGCGGGTGCCATTTGCCATATTCGAAAAATGGGACTTCCTGAGCATTCGACACGGCATCATAAAACTCAGGCGATAACCTTTTTGTTTATTGCCTGATCTTTCTGGGAGGACGTAAAAGCCTTTCCTGAGATTTCAGATAAACATACGACAATATTTCAGATAATGAGAAAGATTGCAGATATAGATGAGGTTTTATAAAAATATAAGATACAGATAAGACTTAGATAAAAAGATACAATTTCGAATAAAGATAATATTCCAGATACAAATAAGACTTCTGATAAAGATAAGATATTCCAGAAAAGAGAATATTTCAGACAGAGATACGATTTCAAATAAAGATAAGATTCCAAATACCGAATTTAATATTTGAGATAAAAAAAATAAAGGTTGCATTCTTCGCGGTTTCCTGTATTTTATTTTACTTCCAGATATAATTAGAGCCAACGGAATCAATGACGACAATCCCGGTCATCCGGACGCTCATCAGCTGTTCGGTAATGGGCTGCACGAAAAGCAACCGATGCCACAGAATCTTATCGGCGGACACCTGTATCACGCACGGGATCATACAAGGCAACTGCGGCTGCAATTTCTTCAAACTCCATCGCTTTCTATACTATCACCAAAACCTCCGGCGGCGGTAGGTTGCGTCCGTAAACAGAAAATGGTTTTCCCTGACGCCATCCTCTCGAGTGTGCTCGGAAGATTTCGTCGAATAGAGAGCGCGCACCGAACTTATCGCTGTACCGTCGATAGACACGCTGATGAACATGGGCTACGCTCGAAGGGTGGGTACAAGTTTTCCTCGTGATAACCGCTGTTTCAGCTCGTAACTTTTCGTAACTTAATTTAACTTAACGCTGATATCTTGCAGCGGTGACATTGGCTTCGATTTTTTCATCTACAACGATTAGTTGAAGACTCATTTACGCCGCCCTGCATGGCTGGAAATTGTCTAAAAAGTTGGTTCCATCCGGTTTTTCTTCATCGCGATCTCCTGCGCGATGGAAGAGTGCAACGTGAACTTTTGTCGACCGTCACAACGCGTCTGGGGTTTTCTTATTTCTTCGAACCTAGTACATAACGTAGCTGAGAGACACAAATTCAATTTCTATTGCTGATACATGCCCTTACATCAGATTTCGAATCTTTAATCATTAATCGATTCGCTCCGGCAAAGAGCCCATCTCGATTCGCTGTTTTCAGTTTTGACAAAGGACACGCTCGTCGACACGGATTCTCAATTAAAACTTCTATAAACATCTGCAAGCCGGAGGGAGCTGCCTTCGATCGTTTCATGCAGTGATCCCATCTCGCGCTTTCTTGTTCACATAATATTTCTGCTGCTGTGAAAGACAGGAAACGTCAAATATATTATTAATGCACTACATCTAAAAAAAATCTGAAGGGAAATTTAATTGCTGTAAACTGATACAATATTTTGAGCAACAAACCTCCAGATTTCTATCAGTGAGCACGCCTCAGTGCCGCCTTTCTCGGCATCGCCGACACTGGCGGTGATGCCATGATGCGGGGCAAGAAACCTTCCCAATGAGTCGAAACGTACCATCAGCGCCACACAAGACACTGCCCTAGGTCGGATACCCAACACTTTAGAGCACCCAACTAGCGCACCTCAACGCGGGAGCAGCGCACCCCAAGAGCATCTGCACATAACATCTCTAACGCCGCCTCAACATGGCACGTGGAACCTGACGCCTCGCCAGATGGCGCCTCGCAGAATCTGCAAAATGGCGCTACCCAACGATAAAACAGTCCATGGATTCTACAGCGCTTTGAATGCGAAAGCATTAACTCGTCTCATGGAGCGAGCCGACGTCACTCGGCACATGCGCCAAATGGCAGACAAATTCCCTCTCCCAATGGAGCAAAGTGAAGCCGCGATCTGAGGCATCCCAGCTTTGAAGCCGCAGCAAAGCCGTGCCAATCGGCAAATAAATTCACCTCTCCAAGCGAAGCCGAAGTCTCATGATCGAGCATACCTCGGAGCGTGGCGCGGCCGCTTCTGCTGAGAACGCAGCAAGAACGTCATGCATGTAAGCTTTCAGCATCTGCACAGTCTACATAGAAGTGCTTAGGTGATGCCTCGGGCGCTTTTTTGTAGTTTAAGCAGCTATCTTGTACAGGGTGTTTTCAAGCTATCTCGCTCGTAAAAAAGCAAAAACAACAAACAACAAACAAAACATTCGTATAAATGAACAAACAAACGGAGTGCGATGAGAAAAGAGATCTTTAGCAGTAGGTCTATATATCGTACTCAAATTTCATGACTGGCCGGTTTTCACACACAGACACACACAAAAAAGTTAAGCCGGGAAGTTTTTGTTTTTCGTCCGATATGTGCGAAGAGGAGTACGGTAACAGATCCGTTTGGTTGTTACGCAGCTTGCAACTCATAGTTGGCGCATCGCACGCTCTGATCTCATAAATATAAGTATTCAAGCGCCTCAGTATAAAATGATGACTGTTTTTTCTTTCTTTAGCTATCGTCACGTGTGAGCAGCAGCATTAATCGGACGTGTTTTTAACCGCCTTCCTCCTAATGCCAGCAAAAAAATTTTGTTGTACACCATTGACACCACCAAAAAATTGTAAGATTACTGATAGATCTCATTACCTCAAAGACACCATTGCAGTGGGCCCGTACGCATCGCTTCCAGCTCGTTGGTTAAGCATGTACATGAATTGTTTTTACTGGCTGGCGTCCCCTCGGGAATAGCTTTTTTGAAGTGCCCTGTGTGCGTACATATGTATATATATACAGTGGCGTAGCCAGAAATATTTTTCAGGGGGTGTTTTACTTTCCTGGTGAGACCGGAGGAGAAGAGAGGGCTCACATATGTACTCTTTACGAACATAGGAGCATACTTTTGGTTATTTCTCTGCTCTTATGAAGACAAAGACTCACTTCCTATTTCCATTATCACCCCTACATAAGAAAGTGCAGGAGACTCAGTACATTCAGGTACTAAGAGAAAATGTTTAATACATGAAAGCACAACAAGCCTTGTAGACAATATTTTGAACATAACATGGAAAATGAAAGACTGCCATATGAACAGGGTCCAAGCCAGAAAAGTAAACCCTCCTTTTCGGCGCGCATAAAACAACTACGCGTCGCTGAATGGTGAAGCTCCGCCAGAATGTAACCCTAACGGTTCGAGCAAGATGATAAAGTTTTAGAACGTAGCATCATCGAATTCAAAAGTTATAAGCAATTTTTTGAAAATCTCAATGAGAAAATGGGGCCGCGGCCCGGAAGCGTCTCCCATTCATCTCCATGTACTCGCGAGCTCCGTGAGCCGCCGTCTGCCACCAATCTCCCATTGAAAATTTTCGATAATTACTCATAACTTTTGAATTCGGTGACGCTACGTTCTGAAACTTTAAGGGGGGGGGGGTGCAACGATTTTAAAAATAAAATATTTTGCATCTCGTCATTTTTACGTTGTTTATCGTGTCCCGGAGGATAGAGAAAACATCTCCTTCATTCAAAAATGTCGCGATTCCGCTGCATAATCGCAAAGCAAAAGTATGACTTTAGCCAGTGCGGCTGGAACTTCAGTCTCCGCTTGCCTGCAACATGGAAGACGTAGCTAGCGCCGGGTGTTCATGGATTCAATAGCAGCTTTCGCCTCGTCTCATCATTCTTGAGGTCTTAATTCCTTGGGCTAGATGTGATATAAAGTCCGATGTCGTATCCAGGAACATTGCTCTCGCTCAGGCAGGGGGATGGAGGTGTCTGACCTGAAGGTGTCGGCTCTGCTGGAGACTTTGATGGTGCGCTTGACGTAGTGGGTGATTTTTCTTTCTTGTTAAGAAAGTCGTCTATGGTCAGCTGACTCGTTTAGACGTGCTCATTTTCATAACAGGCACATGGCATCGAGGCACACGGAACACGAACTTAAAATCAGTGACTAAAATTACACGAAAGTTGGTTCATCCACTCAGCTGCGCAGGTTCGTCATTCTCCTAGGACCAACGCCTCCTCTACTTTAGAAGCCTGTCAGGGGACTCGCTCTCCCGTTGCGGCCGGTGTGCCGTCGTGTTGTATACAACGCCACGTGGTGGCGCCCGCCTGCGACACTAACCACGCAACCCTTCTGGGCGCTGTAAAGAACGTCCTTCGCGGCCGCACCTGGAGGTGGAAGCGGGTCCTCGCGTAGAGCGACCCCTTCTCCGGCGTTCCAAGGGCGCGGCTTCCGCTGACAACCTTGAGCCACGATTATCTGCCCGCGGTAGATAGGGTGAATGGCTTTCACCCGTAACGTCAACAAAAGAGAGAAACGAGCTGTCATCGATACCTCCTTCAGGCGTCCGGCGCTAAAGAGGAAGATGGACTGTGGGCTTCCGAGGTCCTTCTCGTCCGGGTTGAGAAGGGGATGGTATCCTCCGGGCGTTCGTGCCCTCTTGGAATCAACAGAAGCAATTATCCTGTGTGTGCATTCGTGCATGCTCGTAGGCGGTGCCTGAACGTTTGAGGATGACCTTCTGGGGGTCACCTCGACGTGGAATCTGGAAGAATAGCCACATCTTCCGAGATTCCCCTACAAGCCATAGGAATCGGCGGAGCAATTATCCTCTCTGTGTGTTTGTGCGTGCTCATGGCCTTTCAACACTGCGATTTAGGCAGACTCAGAGAGTGAGCCGGTCTTTGGTGTCCTGCGTGGATGGCAGTATTTTTGCCATTTGAGCCGATATGACGAGGACGCGACCGAGCGACCTGGCGCCCGAAAGAGAGAAGGCTGCGGAGAAATGGGGGGGGGGGGGGGGGGGGTCGGTCGAAATTTCGGGGGTGTTCTGACACCCCAACACCCCCCCTGGCTACGCCACTGTATATATATATATATATATATATATATATATATATATATATATATATATATATATATATATATATATATATATATATATACGGTATATAAATGTATGTAGCCACCCCACGACAATATTACTCGAATCTCACGTAGGTAGCACAATAGCTTTCGGAGTAGCCGACGGCAGCCGACGGCAAGTGATACCACACAAAAAGAAGTAGTTGGCGCGCGGTCTCCTGCCGTTGTTCGTGTCGCCGCTGTCGGAGGGCCGTTCTGTTTTGCTCGCTTCGAGGCGAGAATTAGTTTTCATGCCGCCTCTTGCCCCATTTTCCTCCCGGCCGTCCTTTTTACTCCTTCATCTTCCCTGCCCGTCCCGTCTCTTTGGGGCAAAGTGAGTTGTGCGCCTGTCCGGACCCTCTACGTGCAGCCTCCGGCCTCCCTCAGACGTCGTTGTCTTTTTCTCTCTCTCTCTCTCTCTTTGGCACGGATGGATTAGGCGAACAACGGGTAAACCAAAGCTAGGCGTCTTCCCTCGTGTCTCTCTATTTGCTCATACGACGGTAACACTGCGTACATTACATTATATCGAAAGTCAGTGTGCAGAAGTTGTGAGGGGTGTTTCTTCCATGCCCTTCTTGTCACATTGGGGATATAAAAACTGTCCGCGGCGGAACCCTCACTCTTGGCCCCGGCTCGATGCCGAAGTTTCATCACTAACGGTTTTCTTATTAAAAATAATCAGTGATTTTTTGAAAATTTTCAGCGGGAAAAAGAATGGGGCCCGTTTTTGGTAACTGGGGCCGCCATCTCAGCTCGGTGTATTCGATGAGGTCCGTCGGGCGCCATTTTCCCATTGAAAATTTTGGAAATATAGCTCGATAACACTTTGAAGAAGATGACGGCTGGCTCTGAAACTTTGGCCTCACGAGGTGCGGATCGTTGGCGCGACATTTGGGTGGAGAATGAGCGTTCAGCAAAGAGTAGTTTGTTTTTGCGGCGAAAGAAACCCTGTACATATTTTTGGAGGTACACCTGTAGGTAGGGTGTGTAAGTCCGGCCAGGTCAGAGAGCTCGCTAAGGCGTTCTGAGTGGAAGAAGATCTCAGCTGAAGAGTTTTTAACGCAGAAACGTTCTTTGGCTACGTTGCTCCGGGTTTCGTGACGCCGCATCTCGCGCAGAGCCGTGAGCCTGTGACGTCCGCGCTGACTTCTGCTTCCCCGCTAGATGTAGCGGGAAATTTGACGTCATGTGACCTCAATAACCAATTCTGCTTCCCCGCTAAGACTTAGCGGGAAAAATGACACGTCACACGGCTTTTATGTCGCGTGACGTATACACCAATTCAGCTCTCCCCGCCAGGTGTAGCGGGAAAATTGACGTTACGTAACCTCAACGGTAATTGGGGCTTCCCCGCCAAACTTAGCGGGAAAAATGATGGATACATAGACAGCAATTTCATTAAAACATGATGGTGAAGGCGCCGTAAGGCCCTCGTTCGGGCGAGCCGCTGAAGTGCTGCACAGGACTAGCGACCTCGAGTGATAGCAAAGATGGCGGTGCGGCGCCTGTACCGGCGTAAACTGATTCGTCGCAGATATCGTGTTCCTGCTCGCCGGCCAATGATCTCTCCACGCCGCTGGAAGACTTTCACGAAGTAGATGAGTGATTGTCACACATTTTTGCTTTGCCTCCAGCTTGTATTTTTCTCGCGGTATTTCAGGTTGAAATGCTTTATCTCTTTTTTCGTCCCGCATACCGGATACGCAACGCATCGTGACCGTGAGCGGCTGTTAAAACAGAACAACGTCTATAACAGAGCCTTGAGGGCCCTGTAGATGTGGACCGCCAGTTGCCGCTGTTGTTCGAGGCTGGCCGCAAGAGCCAGCCACTCCCGGGTGTAAAGGTGTGGTTGTGCCGGGTTATAGGGGCAGTCCCCCAGGGGGTGGTCCTGGCTGGAAGGTGCAAGGCAGTGAGAGCGGAGAGGCAGAAAAAGACATGCGCGGCAGCGGCGGAATGAGTGGAAGTCAGGTGCAGGGTTGTGAAGCATGTTTGTGCCTGCACGAATAGGTGTTTGCTCTCCGACGAGTAAGCTGGGGCCGAGGAGGAGGGAAGACACAGAGGGAGCCGAGTGGGCTGGCCAGGGTGTGGAGAGGAGTGGGGAGGATCAGAGTTTGATCACTGTCAGCAGGGGCGGAAGAGCGTTTTACGGGCAGCTGACGAGCCTGTTCGTTCCTGTGCAACGCCAACGTGACCAGGTATCCGAGTACGTGAATAAGTTCTCTAACATTGTTGAGGAGGGTATGGGCAAATGGATATACGACGCCCTGAGCAAGCTGAAAGTATGCCGGCTTCGAGTCCGTATAGATGTGTCTCAGGTAGGCTGGCGAAAAAGTTGTCAGCATCAAGTGGGACGGCAGAAGTTCGGCTCAGAAGATTGAGAGCGCAATGCTGCGTAATAGAGTGTTCAGTGCCGCGTGAAGTGATGAACGCGCGTGCACCAGGTTGTCTCGGAGAGCTGCGTCGGTGAAAACGTGATGGTTGTCGACCTGCTAGGCAGTAAATTTTCTTGGTGTAGTATGCAGCGCGAAGGAGACGGCGGTGGATTACCTTCCTGTCCATGTAGCGGGAATTGAGGCCACGGCGACATG
This sequence comes from Ixodes ricinus, assembly GCA_037355805.1. Taxonomy (NCBI): domain Eukaryota; kingdom Metazoa; phylum Arthropoda; class Arachnida; order Ixodida; family Ixodidae; genus Ixodes; species Ixodes ricinus. Next base: position 163,128 of record JAZHYW010003080.1, read on the forward strand.
TTGGAGGATTCTGTTGGTCCAGGAGGATGGGATGAGGCCGGGGCTGAGGTGTGCGGCCTTGGTTCGGGCAGGATGAGGCGACCCGTAGGAGTATGCGAGAGGGGTTGATGTTGGTGGACGTGCTGAATGCCAATGATGTCGGAGACTGTGGGTAGAATGCCGAGTTGGACCAGTCGACGGTACTAGTGGTGATGGGGAGGACCAGGGTGATCTTAGTCGCCTTACGAAGAAGGGCGTCAGCCTGCCTTTCAAGGCGTGTGAGGGATACGTACGGGGCTTGATAGCGAACTGAGATTATGATGAGAAGAGTCTTGTTCTTTGAGACGCTCGCGTGTTCCGCACGGAGCATTATGTTGTTGATGGGGTGCAACCTGGAGGGAGAATGTGTTGTACGGTAATTGTGACTCCCCGTCGGGTTGTATAGGAAGGCCCGCGACTTTGAGGGCCAGCTGTGGGTGAATGGTGCGAGTGATGCTGAGGTGATGGAGGGGATTGCCAGTGGCGGGAGTGGATGAGGGCTGGGGATGGTTTCTCGACCGAGCAGGCGAGACCATCGTGTGGCCTGCTTGGTCGACAGCTTCGGGTGCAGCCTGAAGAGGATCTGGATGTGTCATGGACTTCCTCGATTAGTCCAAACAGTGACATCATCGGCGAAGCAGAAAAATGATGTCACGTGACTTCGTGTCACGTGACCCATACACACAATTCAATTTCTTCGCTAACATTTAGCCGAAAAATTGACGTCACGTGACACGATGTCACGCGACCGGTACTCACATTCAGTTTACCTGCTAGATGTAGCTGAAAAATTGACGACACATGACATACACACAAATTCAGTTTACCCCTCTAAATTCAGCGGGAAATTGACTGTGACCGTGCCGCGGTCCGTCGATATTCGCCATACTCTGGGCCACGGGCCAGAACGTTTAAATAGGGCCAGGACGCTGCATGACGTCATGCCCGCAGACACCGGAAAAAGAACTCAATCTAAGACTGCCTTGCGCTCCCGACGCGCTCTCATCCGAGCTCCCATCGTCTGCTCACCGCTCGGTCGACTACGTTAGGCAAGCTACGTCTGCTCTGTGCCTGTGGTCTGCTTCTCGTCAGCGCGCTGTCGCGGCCGGCTTTCGATACGATCGGCGCACCAAAGGAAGTTTCGGTTCTGAACCCGCATTCTCATCGCGGGGAGGGAAACGAACACCTACTGGAAGCAGGGTTTCTACGGCTTTCTCAACCCGCGGTGCCATTATCAGCGTTCATTGCGTGACGACTGGCACGTTCGCTTTCCAAAGCCGCGCTATGACGACTCGGCCTAGACGACGCTTCCGGCGAGGTATCGATATCGTCTGCTGCTCGCCGACTTCTCCTGTTCAGGCAAGTGTCGGGATCAAGACCTCACCTGTTCTACACCGATTTAGTGGACGCCGCCATGGAAATATGGGGCAAACACCGGTGTTGCCACGGCAATGACAGGAAACGCGGATTTTGCCACCATATTTTCATGGCGGCGTCCGTTAACTGAATTTCCTAAACACGATAAGAAAAAATTGAGAGGCGCTATCAAGCGGCTCCGGTGCAGCGTCAGACTTAGCTGCTGCGCAACGAGGCGCGCACTGGCCACGCGCGGCGGCGCTGCAGTGCGTCTGCCGCGGCTATGACGTCACACCTCTGAAATGCGCAGGCCGTCGAGGCGCGCGCGGCGGCGGCGGAGCTCGCGGCGGCGACGGCTCCGGCGCGCCAGCCGTGCCCCGTGTGACGTCACTGCTTTTCGCGCATGCGCAGCACGGCTCTCCAGGAGCCAAGCGAAACTGCTCAACCTCGTCCAGTGTAGCTCACGCTACAAAAATGACCCGACTGTGGTAAAAATGGGGAACTCTGTAGAAGAAAAAGACGGCAGGAAAAGGATCGCCTCAATAGCCAATAGAGTTGGGGGACATTTCGTGGCCACGCCTACTTTCGTTACACTTCTCTCCATATGGAGAACACAGACGTCACCTCCAGGGGCGCTATGCTCGTCGCAAACAGATAACGTGACGTAACGAAAACGTTGGGGGCAGAGTCTCAAACTGGAAGGATTCTTGTTTGAGTCTCCGCTCCAATGTTCGGGTTCACGCACGCGGCCAGCTAGAATCTGTCGATCTCCCCACGTGGCCACGCTGTTGGGGCGCAGAATTCGCCGTCTATCCCCAGTTCTTTTTTAGTCTCTTTCTTTTTTCTGGGCGTTAGAACGAGCGAAGAACGGAGAAAATGCTAGTCTCCGGAGAATGAGAAGAAAACGGAGAAAATAATATGTATTCTTTTATGAAATACGAAAGATTATGACGTAAAGTAAATTTAGCTAAGATATCTCGACTTGTTTCTCTCGAAGTCTTCCGCTACGGTCTTTCGAAACAAACGTGGCGAAAACCGCGGTAACAGCGCTTGTGGTATAGCATTATGTTAAAACGCCTGAGACTGGGTGTGAAAAAGAACCTTAAGACAACCAATAGTAGAAGAGACAAAGGAAGAAGTTAATCAGACGTCGTCTCAATCAGACGACGAAGCCAGTCAGATGACGTTTATCAAACGACCTTGTGGTGTTTGTGCCTCTTTTGCGTCGTTGGTTTCCCTGTTTCTGCACGGTACGGATATGGCATTACGCGAAAAAAAAATATTATGTCAAGGTACGTCCCGACATTGATCATGGCTTTGTGAAGCCGCCTGAACAGAAGCCGTGAAATGATAGTCTCTCTTTGTTTGTGGAGGAGACTCCGTTTGGATAGCGCGCTGACGACGACTCTGAGATTATAATTGACAGGTCGTGAGATCGACGCAGCATGCACCGTTAGAGAACACGATGCGAATGATGCAGGAAAGTTTCTTCAGGGCAGTTTTAATACTGTTTTGCTCCCTTTTCTCACTACAGTGATTACGACGGCAGTCCCACTAGTCCATGCCCTTTTCTTTCGTCGCTGAAGAAATGGGCGCGACCGCATAATCTCGGGCAGTCGGTTTGTCTACCTTTTTACGTGCAAAACCTCGTGCAAAAAAAGAAAAAAGAAAGGAAGAAACAGCAGAACCTATCCTTTGGGAATGATTATCTACGTTAATGCGAATAGCATCAAAACGGTGCGGAGTTATGCGCGTTCGTCAGGTGGCCGGCACACTCTAGATACGCCAGCCCACTCTTGAGGCGATTCTAAATTTGTTGACACTTTCACAGCCCTGCGCACGATCTCCGCAGCCCAGCACGTGCGTTTGTGTCACTTAGGAAGGCGAGCAAAGCACGCGCCATACGCACAAACACTCAAAATGGTACCGACCAGACTTTCTGGGGCGTCTCAGCTAGTCTCAACCAACGGTACTCTAAACGGTTGTTTATATCTAGTAGGCGCGCTTGCGTCAGCTACCGGTGCGGCGCCCATGCACGAGGCGTCATTCCGTTCTCTAGGCTGATACGGCCGCTACATCACCGCCTCTCCCGAGCGCAGGAGAGGGTGAGGCTAAGCAACATGTGCTCAGCCTCACGCAGAGCGGAATGAGCCCTCGTGATGGAACGCGCGCGCACCGGTACTGTGACAGCGCAGCAAGCGCGTCCTATGGTAAAGATATAAACATCCGTTTAGAGTGCGTTGAATGACTGCCTTCATAGCTCTGCTGGTTAGCGCGTCTGCCTGCTGATCAAAGGGTCAACGGTTCGGAATCCCCAGCCGGCGCCGGTCTTTTATTTATTTATCGACCGTGCGTGCAGAGGTTAGATAGCCAGATAGATAGATACATAGACGAAAAGTGCGTGAAGTAGCCAAAGAATGCTATTCGCATTAAAACGGTTTCAGCGTGTTTGCACGTCCCTACGTAGGTACCATTGGCTGAGGGCGCGTGACAATTGACGCTCTTTGCCTGTGGAAACGTTCGTGAAACTGGAAAGGGTCTGTTTGCCGCTAACAGTTGCTTTTCGAGTTCGGCTTGTGACGACAAAACGACGCGTAAGAACAAGAATGCTCGGGATTGCGCTACCATGCTCCTTTCACCTTAAATCCACCACGGAGCTGACGTATGCGATCTGGCGGAGCCATTCAAGAGAAGCCACAGAATTGCATCGTCCACGGGCGTCACCGCGTGGTTGGCTTAGTAGGTGATGCAAAAAATACGCACAAAGGCGACGAGAGTCGTGACGTGATGCACTTTTGTGGCTCCTGATTGGCTGCGTCAGATCAAATAGCGTCGGTCGCAGTCGGGCTCAGGTGAAACGGAGTCTAGACAGCGTTTTAATGAAAAGGAAAAAAGAGACCAATTTGAAGAAGCGCGAAAGCCACGCACGTTGGAAAATGAATTCTCTCAGACTCCAGTCCGGCATGCATAATTCAAATGCCCGTCAAAATGGAGAGCGCGCACACTTCATCCCTGTCACTTCCTCTTGCGAAGAACTTCTCGGCGAAGGCGAAACCACGGGAAGACGTTTGCGATACATACTTTCAAAAAAAGTTAACCAACGAAGTATACATGGTATGACAATATACTTTAGTTGAAAATTGAAAAAAAGAAGAAAGAATGAAATTATGGTTATTTTTTGAATTTGTATTATCCGGAGATAATCTATTGTGATACACTCAGACATCGATTCAATGTTTTGAAACCAAATGTTTTTTAAAGACGAATAACAAAAATGAAGAATTAGATTTAGTAGCTTCTGTTCTCACAACAAGCTGACAGCACGAAGGAAGCTATAGTGTTCTTCAACCAACCAACCGTTGGTCTCTGCACACATGATCACATCGTCACGCATCGCAGCGCTGAAACAGTATCAGGGCGGGAAGGCGGGCGACTGATCGGTCGGACGAACACGTAGATTCCACCGTCCTGCCGAGCAAGCGGTAAACGATATCAAACGACACTTCATTATAAAATTAAAAAGTAAACGGCGTCCAACTGCTTACCCGTGGAGTTCCCATTTGGAGCTTAACCGATACCACTGAAGTCGAGGCCTTATACCGGCGGTGTGAAAATCGCGCCTCCTAAGTGCTGAAGAAATGATTTCAGAATGCAGGGTGCTTGCTTACACCTTCCTGACGTGGAAGTTTGAGGTACGGTTCTCGCATTGATCATATCTAACGGGACTGGAGGTGCTTACGCCTCGCGGACCCAACCGGTTGCGCCGTTCGGCGACGATCATCCAGATGGCAGCCATTTTGATGGGAACCACAGTACGCCCCTATGCGCCAGGAGAAACTGAGGGAGAGGAGGACGCAGGGGCGCAGGGGAACGTGTGAACGCCGAGCTATGGTTGGAGTGGTGGTGGAGACCCTAGCCTCCTCATACTCTACAGCCTGGCAGTTCGACGTCGGAGCAACAGAGTGCCCGGTCCCAGATTTGGAGCACGAGGATCTGGCTAGCAGAACAGAAAGAGCCTTTCTCAGGGAACCTGGACGTCAGTGCACGGCTTTTGCAGCGGCGAGGACCAAACACACTTGTTCGCTCGGGAGAAGTGTATTTCACGTGTCTCCGCCGCAGCGGGGGCGCCAGTCACGTGGCTCTCCTTCATCCGTTGCCTGCCGCTCCACTTTTTTCATTTCGGCAGCCGCTGCTCGTGGCGATCTGCCGAGCTTTGTCAGTATTATGGTGCCTGGATCGCGTCTCCGACTCGGTGGTGTTTAGCGTCTATCCCGCCCATGCGCCCAAAAGTTGTTCCCGGTTGCAACAAGCCGACGTTCGCGAAGCCGAGTGTCATGCTGTTGACTGTCGCGATCCTGGCGGTTTGCCGTAGAAATGCTGGCGAAAAGCACGAGCGAGACGCGAGTGTCGCTGTCGTCACGGCGTCCCAGGTGTCCCAACTTCCGGCTGCTGCAGCTTCCGTTGACTGTCACAGTGGAGAGCGACCTGCAGCAGAACAGGCGGTCTGCCCGATATACACGGTTACCGCCGTTACGACGCCGCCAGGATCGCGACCGGCGACAACATGACACTTTATGACGTCATCAGGCGGAAATCGAAGGACCACTTTTGGACGCGGTAAACACACCAGTTGGAGACGCGTTCCAGGCGCTCATAGTCGGTATATGGAGGCTATGGTAGACCTAAAGATAGCCGCCTTTGTCTCACTGCACTCCTCATGCAGCGTTCGATTACGAAAGCCAAACGCCCGATTCCTGCGCCTTGCGTTTTAACGCGTTGGATGGAGTGCGTCAGGACAAAAGACTGCTAGCTTTAGGTGTAGCCACTAATCCTTCCAATCAGAGCTCGGGCGTTCGACGCTCCCAACCCTGTCGTCTGCTCGTCTCTGTCTCGTTCTCGGCGCATAGGCATCCTGCATTGCCCAGGGACGCTGCGAAAAGGGATCCGTTAGGACTTGTTTTGGAGTAGTACGAACCCGACTTCTTAATAATTGTGGTTGTGGGGATATTTATACAGCGTGTAGTTGGTCAACCATAAAGTTGCGACGAGTCACTTCGCTGTAGATGAGCAATTTAGCAAGTGCAGTACAACCGCTAACCTGGGGTCTTTAACGTGCACCACGGCAGCGATACACGACCGCACGCCGGCACGATGCTCATCCAGATCGGAAACGGGCAGGGGTGGGGATTGAGCCCAGGATCCCTGGGTCCTGCAGCCGAGCTTTCGCTCCACGTGCTCGGGCTGGTGCGCTAGTCCCCTCAGCCTGTTTGCTGCCGATGCTAAATGTTTCTCTGTGGCCCTAGGCAAACATGACACCAAGTTCCTTCGCACACGCCACAACGTGTCTTCTCCAGTTTGTCTT
>JAZHYW010003081.1:0-27160 GCA_037355805.1 Ixodes ricinus
TTACCGTCGATGCCCCTAGCGCCAGCTGGGCCTACGAGGGTTTGCGCCCAATGACCCTGGACCACGTTTTCGAGAGTGACCTCGGGACATCGAGGACTACATCCGCCGCTCGTCATCTCCTGAGTCGTCTTCCCGCCGAGGATTCCGTTCACCGTCTCCGCGACGCTCGCCATCGCCCTTCAGTCGGTCTCGTCGAGACAGCCTGCCACCAATCGCTTCTCGTTGGGAAAATTAGGCGCGGCAATGCCGGGAGGTGGAGTTGCCGAAGACGAATGATGCCAAGATCCTCAAAGATCGTCGGAGCTCTCCCACTCTAACGCTGCAACGCCCCGAAACGACGTTTCTGCAGCAGTGTCGAATAACCTCAACGTTATCATCGACGGCCACGACGCGACGGCGCTCGTCGACACCGTAGCAGACTACTCCGTTTTGAGTGGGAGACTCTCTCGTCACCTTCAGAAAGTTATGACGTCGTGGGACGGACCACAGGTACGAACCGCCGGCGGACATCTCATCACCCCTGTCGGGATCTGCACTGCTCGCGTCGAGATCCACGGTGAGACGTACCCTGTCAAATTCGTCGTTCTGCAAGAATGTGCGAGGGACGTTATACTCGGAATGGACTTTCTCTGCGAGTACGACGCCGTCATCGACCTTGGAGCAAACCGGCTGACGCTACGAAAATCTACTCCACCACTGGAGGAACCCAAAGCGACGTCCTCCGTGGTGCGAGTCCTCGCAAACCACGTGAACTTACCACCGCGGTCGAGTGTCTTCGTACCCGTCGGGATCGATGAGGCTTACTGCGGCGACGTTCTGCTCGAAGGAAGCCTCCAATTGCTTCTAGGAAGAGGCATCGGCGTCGCAAGAGGCATCGCGGAGCTCCGAGACGGACACACTGTCGCACTCCTAACGAACTTCCGACAGGAGGCTCAGCACCTTACGAAAGACACCGTCGTGGGTCACGCCGAGGAACTCCGGACTCAGCCGCAATCTCCGGAATTTTACAAGACCTCTCTTCGTGGTCACCCAAGATAACGCCGCCTTCGCAGTTCGACATCGACCCAATCCTGCCCACCCCACAACGACGACAACTCAGTGACCTTCTCGCCGAGTTCAATGAGTGCTTCTCCACGTCGTCAAAAATGCGCCAAACGACCGTTGCGAAACACCGAATTGTCACTGAAGACAACGCGCTTCCTGTTCATCGGTCGCCATACCGTGTCTCTGTGAAAGAAAGAGAAGCCATCCAGTAGCAGGTCCAAGAAATGCTCGATGACGACATTGTTCAGCCCTCAAGCGGTCCATGGGCTTCACCGGTAGTCCTGCTGAAAAAGAAAGACAGGACTCTTCGGTTCTACGTGGACTACCGCCGACTGAACGCCGTAACAAAAAAGAACGTCGACCCGCTGCCACGCATTGACGACACCCTGGATCGGCTGTGCCACGCCCGATACTTCTCGTCGATGGACCCGAAGAGTGGGTACTGGCAGATCGAGGTCGACGAACAAGATCGTAAAAAGACTGCCTTCGTCACGCCGGACGGGCTGTACGAATTTAAAGTGAGGCTGTTCGGACTGTGCCCAGCACCGACGACGTTCCAGCGGTTAATGGACACCGTTCTTTCCGGTTTGTAATTGCAAAGTTGTCTCGTCTATCTCCACGACGTCGCGGTATTCGCAAGCGACTTCGACGAGCACCTGAGAAGTTTGCGAGCCGTGCTACAGGCTGTCCAGATTGCCGGACTGACACTGAAGCCGTCAAAATATCGGTTCACTTACGGCGAGCTCAAATTCCTGGGCCATGTCGTGAGTGCTCAAGGTGTAAGTCCCTGACCCTGCAAAGACATCCGCTGTCGCCGAATTTCCGAAGCCATCAGACAAGAAAAGCGTACGAAGATTTCTTGGGCTGTGCGCTTACTACAGACGTTTCGTTCGCGATTTTGCCAAGATTTCTGCACCACTCACGCATCTGACGAAGGACGACGTAAACTTCCAGTGGGGAGAGGAGCAAGAACAAGCGTTCAACGAACTGATAGAAAGACTCCAGTCGCCCCCTATCCTGGGACACTTCGATCAGTCAGCGGAAACGGAAGTTCACACAGATGCCAGCAACGCCGGGTTAGGCGCGGTGCTCGTCCAAAGGCAAGACAGAGCAGAGAGGGTGATCGCTTACGCAAGCCGGGCACTGTCCAAGGCAGAGAAAAATTACTCAAAAACCAACAAGGAATGTCTCGCTGTCGTCTGGGCGTTAACCAAGTTCCGACCGTACCTGTACGGGATCCCGTTCCGCGTTGTCACGGACGACCACGTTCTCTGTTGGCTCGCCAACCTCAAGGATCCGTCAGGACGCCTCGCTCGGTGGAGCCTTCGACTGCAAGAAATTGACGTGACCATTGTGCGCAAGTCTGGCCGCAAGCATAATGATTCCGATTGTTTGTCTAGGGCTGCAGTCTAATCTCCTCCCGCCAGCACCGACGACGACGATGACGCCCGTTTTCTCGGAGCAATTACAGATACGGACATGGGAGCACTTCAACGAGACGACCCTGAACTTCGCGCCGTGATCGACCACCTCGAAGGTCAAGGAAGTTCTGTTCCGCGATTCTTGCTCCGAGACTTGTCAAGCTTCATTCTCCGGCGAGGCGTGCTCTTCAAGAAGAACTTCGGAACGAGCAACCCTGCCTGGCTGCTGGTTGTTCCGGCCAGCCTGCGAGAAGAAATCTTTCAAGCATGCCACGACGACCCGACGGCTGGACACCTTGGCTACAGCAGGACGCTCGCCCGGATTCGTGACAAGTACTACTGGCGGAGACTCCCGAAAACAGTCCATTTGTACACACGGTCGGGCTGTGAGTGCCAACGACGTAAGAGGCCTCCGACGAAGCCAGCAGGACTCCTGCAGCCGAAACCTCCCCCGACTACGCCCTTCCAGCAGGTCGGAATGGATTTGCTTGGGCCGGTCCCAACATTGACGCAAGGAAACCGTTGGATTATCGTCGCAACCGATTATCTGACACGATACGCTGAGACGAAAGCCCTTCCGTCGGGGACAGCGATGGAAGTCGCCAAGTTTTTCGTCGAATCTATTCTCCTTCGACATGGCGCCCCCGAAGTTTTGATAACCGATCGAGATCATCGTTCTTGGCTCAGCTCACGCAAGAGATCCTTCGGCTCAGTCACACCAGCCTATAGTCCGACCACCGCGTACCATCCGCAGACCAACGGGCTAACGGAGCAGCTCCACAACACGATCGCCGACATGATCTCCATGTACGTCGACGTAAAGCACAAGGCATGGGACGAGGTGTTGCCGTACGTCACGTTTGCGTACAACACAGCGGTTCAAGAAACCACGGGAATGACACCGTTCCAACTGGTACACGGCCGGACGGTTACCACAATGCTCGACGCCATGCCGCCTGACGTGCAAACCGATGATTGCAATGACGACGCTCAACTGATCTCCCAGCGCGCGAAGGAAGCTCGTCAACTGGCAAGAATCAAGATTCAAGACCAACAGCGAGTCGACGCACGCCGGTACAACCTTCGTCGCCGGGACGTCTACTTTCAACCCGGAGACCGGGTATGGGTTTGGACACCAATATGGCGCCGCGGTCTCAGCGAGAAGCTTCTGAAACGCTATTTTGGAACCTACAAGATCATCCGACACCTCAGCGACCTGAACTACGAAGTCCTTCCCGACGGAACGCGCCCATCTGCAAGACGCCAGCCGCGACCCGAGGTGGTGGACGTCGTCCGGCTGAAGCCGTATTACGAACGATAGAACTGTCCCCGCTCGTCGGCGAGTGAATTGTGGACTGCGGCTCGCGATGGTGCTGGGCTTTTGGTCGGGGTTGTTTTTGTTTTGTTTTCGTTTTGGGCTGCATCGGGACGATGCCACCTTTTAGAGGGGGAATAATGCCGCGAGCGCAGCTGACTGAGTAGGCACCGAGCCCGCGGCCTAACGGTTATCGCGCTTGCCTTCTACGCAGAAGGCCAGGGTTCAATTCCTGGCTATGGCTACACATTTTTGTGGACGTTGTAATGCAATGTTCTGGTAAACTCGAGAACCGTCTTGCTAATTCTAGGTTAGAATGTTCTACGCGCCGAACCTTTTACGCCGTACGATCCAGAAACCCACGAGGGTACATAAGGGATTCCGCAAGGCGAGCGGAGTCAGTTGCGCCCCAGCGTTCGACTCTGCTCTTTCGCCGACCTCGACGCTCGCGACGCTCTGCTGTTATCTTTCTGTTTCTTTTTATTTTTGGGCACAAGTTCGCCCCCAATTAAACGTTTCAGTTTTCCAGTTATTCTTTTGTTTCCTCGCCTGTCCATTCGTGACAATATATAAATAAAATGCAATATAGGGAATTATTAATGCAATTGGTGAGGGAATTGATAAGCCAAGAGTATATTTCCCGCTAAGTTTAGTACGGAACCCCTCGTCACCTAATCGTCGGATATCTACGAATATCGTCTAGCCATCTCATCTCCATCATGGTTACCTGTCACCTGTGCTTCTGCGACGACCGACAGCATTATTCCAGTGCAGACTCTCCAAGTTCACTTATCCTTGGTTCACAATGTGACCCCCTCGCCATGCATTCCGTTTTACGAAAGGGTGTGCGCTCTTCGTAATTATGTGGCTCAATATGAGTTACACTTACACAAAAGAGACACAGATGCGTACGACGTGGCAACCTTTTGTAGACATCATGCAGGGCATATGTCAAACGTGCTCAGATATTTTGGTCTGCCGCTGCTTTTTTCGTGACACTCACCGGCGAGCTTGGACGTCTCCTTCCTGACGACGACATTGATGTGACTGCGCACCTTTTTCATAGCCAGGTCCAAACTGCATTTGTGGGCGGTAATATCAGTAGTTCGATTCAGCGAGTTTGCACTGAAATAGCCGCCCGGTTGGAGCATTATCAGGAACAAGGCTCGGGATTTTTCTTGTCGGGATCAAAGTTTGTACAATTAGTTTGCGACGATTCCTTCCTCCTACCGTTGGTTGCGGACATTTTCTCTGCCGAAGCAACTTGCCTCTAAGCAATGCCTCGTCAGTGTCAGTGAGTGTCTTCACGAATCTGAACGGGATATGTGCTTTGTGTTTGCGGTGCTCGCCGTTTTGCATCCTGGGAACGGGGCTTACAGAGGAAGAGCACCCTCGTATCGTTAACGTATGTGCAAGTAGCTCTTTCTGAAAGCGTATCCTGTAATCTTCCCACAAGACGTGGAAGCCTTTGAGCGTAAAAGTTGTCTCAGTGAACGTGTTTGGTTATGACAGCGAGAAAAACTTTGTCTACCCCTTAAGGTAGTTGATGACGAGTTGGAGCAGCATGTCGATCTTCTTGTTGAGAACGATTTTGTGGGCATTACAAACTTTGCGAGGCTTTTTTCAAATGCCAAAAGCCAACGCTTTCGTTGTAAGAGGTACCTAACCGGGTTTAAGAGGCAAGTATCCCAATGTGACCATCTCTCAATGTGCAGGGACAAGAAGCCGGGCAAAACCGTTTTCCCAAACAAGGGTGATGAACTGTACTTTCGGAGCACGCATGTCATGGAAGAGTTCCCCTTTAATGCGTTTACGACTTTGAAGCGATTCTGGAACCGACTCAGTCGACGGGCAATGTTCATGAGAGTCACGTCCCAGCTTTTTATGTCTTCTCGTCATCCGCTCGAACGATTCGTCCATTGTTGAGGAATTCCTCTATCGCGGACCCGACTGCGTAGAAAGATTCATTTTGGTTCTCAACTTTCTAGCAAAGGAAACACCCTGATTGATTGTGTCGAGTGAAGTGCCTCTTTAAATGACTCAAGAAAACAAGGTACAAAGTGGGCAAGACCCGGACTCTGGTGCGACCGATGCAGTCGGGGAGGGGGGGGGGAGGCGGGGGCAAGAGCAAACGGAAGACTGTCTTGAGCGATTTAAGGGCGTCGTCCTCTTCGCTCCTCTTGTGGTGGGTTTAGTGAAGACCACTGAAGTCCCCTTTGATTTTCCTCGCGTATCTCTATTTGGATCCGAAGAAACCTCAAGATAGTTGCAACTTCGGCTGAACTTGAGACGCCGGTAGCGGTCTGCGTATCACCTGCTTCGGTTAGTGACTCATTTTCCTTTGTATTCTGTCTGAACATAACAGCAAGGTCGTTGGGGAGCGATCTCATGTGTAACCAGCGGCTCACCACTTGGACATGAAATAGCGGTACTTGTGCCGGGATGATCGCGGAAGCGCGCTCGCACGCAAACCAACCGGGAGAGAAGAACAGACTCGCTCGTGCAGCGGCGAAGGTCGGACGTGCAACATGCTGTTATATTAACAATAAAGACAGTTATATTACCCAAAACGTCTACAGAGTTAACAACTCAGAAGTGGGATCAACTGCGAACGCCCCGAACGCAACACGATCGCCTGCTCACCCCAACGATGCGTCCTGTAACTCACAACGCAGCATCTTCGACCGTCACGAACAACGAAGATGATGGCGGGAACAGGGACAAAGGGGCAGAAGACCGGCAACGAACTACCGACTCCGTCTGCAACGGGACCTGATTCAGCGCTGGACGTAACGGCGATTGTCAAGGCCGCAGTCCAGATGGCGGTGAGAGAAGTGGTCACCGGCATGGCGCTTCTCCGGACTCAAGCGGCTGCTTTGCCTGCCTCCGGCGTGGGAGAGACGGCGCGACTGGTCCCGTCGTTGAACCCGATTTTATTAAGCGGCCCGACGGTTGACACGTGGATCTGACGAATCGACGACCTTGCCGACATCTATCATTGGACTGACAGAATGACGTCCTGCAACGCACTTACGAAGCTCGAGGGCCCGGCGAGGAACTGGTACGATTCCCTGTCGGCGGTGGACAAAACATGGACGGAATGGAAAGAAGAACTCAGGCGCGCGTTCCCGTCTGCAACATCGATGCAACGCCTACATCGTGACATGGAGGATCGGCGTCGCAAGCGAGGTGAGCCGATTGAATCGTACTACTACGACAAGCTTTGAAAGGCTCGTCGGCGCAATCTTAGTGACGAGGCGTGCATCGAGTACATTATAACCAGACTAAACGACGAAGGCGCTATCAGGGCAGTCATCGTACGCACGTATGAATCCCCAGAAGAGCTACTTCACTACTTAAAACGCCTTGAAGAGCACTTGGGCAACACGGCGTCCTCGGCTACCCCGGCGTTGAAAGTTGCATCAGGTTCGCCCTTGACTTCGAGGCGCCACTTCGACAACGGAGCGGACCGAGCTACCAACACCTCCTAGAAGACAAGGCCGTAGCGCTCTTCTGGTGACGTCGCGAAGGAAGGCCATCGGGGGTGCGCGGCGAAGCGAAGGCAACGCACGTGGATCGACCGTCGTAACGCGCTTTTAGTCACATATACGTGTCTTATTAGCTAAAATGAAGGCTGCACGTAGCGTCTCGAAAATATTTTATTACACGGGAAATATTACATCGCTAAATAATTGGGATGAAATGGTACGGGGTAGGCGTAGAAGAGAAAACATTGAGCCAGGCAATAATTGCTGTAGGAATGCATATTTTACACAGAAATACTTCGACAAAATGGCGAGACACGCAGTGATTGGACACAGCAAAACAAATCACAGTTAAAAATCAGGTAGACGTAGTCAACGCGGACACGGCTAGACAAGTGTCACTTACGATCATGTAAGCGATGTTATCGCGTGCAGTGACTGAATTGTTGCATCATACCCCAGCCACATGGCAAAAGTAATGTAATTTCGATCGAATTACATTATGGGGTCGACGAATCAGCTTGCGACGCTCGTGTAATCACTCAAGACCGCGAGCTGATTAAGTCCCATATCATTTATTGAAAATATATTAACTTTTCCGTGTGGCAGGGGTACTAAACTTACTATTTACAGTCAACTAATTTACTTCTCCCTATGGGCTCGAGCTGCCTTAGAACAAAATATCTTATTTTGTATACGATAATACTATTACCTTAATACAGTCAAGATTCTAGTATAAAAGCGGTAAATGCAATAAAATAGCATTAGTATAAATAAACACTTAAGCGCAAACAACGCACTTTGTATAATCACACAAACTTGTTATTCACCTTCCAGTTAAAACTAGAATATTACCACGCATATTTACAAATGTCGACGCAACCGCACAAGGATAACAAAGAACAAGATGCCATTCTGTCACGAAAAACAAAAGCGAAAAAACAACCCGACTGCAGCACTTTACTCGCCTCCCACATGACCAAGAATGCCCGTAAATAAGTTGTTACTCACCTGTCGATCGTATCCACACGTCCCACAATAGCCGTGGCGAAAACATTTGAACACGAAATTTAGGTCTTTCTCTGTCGAAAGAGAGGTCTATTGATAATCGACCAGTGTCATCGTTGGCTGGTTGCCACATATGTCACTCAAACCGTTGCAGGACTTGTTCCGCGAATCCACGTAAATGCCGTAGTATCAAGCGAACACAAAACAAACTACAGGAGACAGCGGTGACGATCAAGAAACTACGGGAAGAATGAAAAGAACCACACACACACGCACACACACACGAGCAGCGGGCGGCAGCAGTGTGGGAGGCTTAACCAGCTTAACGTCGTCGACCCATCTCTTGCTCGTGTACGCTCCCTGCAGCGATGACTGGATTTTTTTCGGTTCCCTTCCCTTCTGAAAGTCTCAGGGTTCCTTTTTAGACAGTCAGCTGCTCACACACAACGTAAATTTACCAGAATCGGAGCCCGTACGAGGGAAGAAAACATTGCAGCGGACCGGTTCGTTCGAAAAGTCTGGGGATCTGCGGGATTGCACGTAGTCCCGCGGTTACGGGGATAATCATAAATAAAAAATAGTACTTTCAACCTTGATAGCGCGTTGTATATTGTGTTTATATTATATATATATAATAAATTGTACAATACTGCGCTTTTAAAACATGTATTAACGTCAGATAAACGCTCAAGAACACCCCGCGCCGGTCTACAAGAAATGTTTTTTTCACGTCGATGCCACAAAATATTTCTCACGTAGTTGCGCTATGGACTTCCTTCCTCCGCCATTGTGACGTAACCACTCGGAGCGCTCTGGCCTTCATTTCTAGGAGGCGTTGGTCCGAGGCGCGCCATGAGAGGGTGGATCCTCCTCCGCTCAGACCGAGGAGGAAGCCGCTCTTCAACGAAAGGGGAGAAACGCTCTGTTTTAACTGCGACGACTACGGTCACGTGTCCTTGAACTGCCCTTCGCCCCAGCGGAAGGCGCGATGCGGCGTTTGCAAGCGCGTGGGTCATGACGCAAAAGACTGTCCAGAAAAGCGAGAAAGCGGGCCGCGGGTTGCCCAGAATATGGTCGATGCAAACTTCCGCGCCGCCGAAGCTGCCAATGAAAAGTACTTTATGCTTGCGAAACTGAATGGCCACGAACTGCGGGCGTATGTCGACTTGGGTAGTCAGTGCGTTACTCTGCGGCAGGAAGATGCGGACCGCCTAAAGTTATCCTACTCAGAGCCGGCAGGTCCGTTTACCATCGGAGGGTACGGATCTGGACGCGTTACACCGTGCGGCGAAAAAAGTGCTACCATCACGATCGATCAAGCGACGGCGGACGTTCAGCTGTTTGTGGTGCCCAGCAGCTCGCAGACTATACCCCTTCTCGCGGGACAGCCTTTCACGGAACAACCTCACTCGACGGTTGTGAGACGTCGAAACACGCTGAGGATTTTCGAGGAGCGCGAGAACGTTCACGAGAACGACGACACGTTGCGCTCTTTTGAGATCCCTGATCTGCCGCAGCGTTCTGTCTGCCTTTGGGCAAAGGAATCGACGGTAATTCCCCCGATGTATGTAGGATTCGTCAAACTTCACGTAACGGGCAGTGCAGCCCACACGAATGTGTTCGTCGTCACACAGTTTAGGGGCGAAGAAGGACGTGAACACAGCATACCACGCTGTGTCTTGAACGTCAGTGAGGAGAACGAAACTCGCCTGTCAATCATGAACATGTCGGATCACAACCTCGACATCCAAGAGAACGAGTGGGTAGCACGAGCGGTGGTCTGCTATCCAGACGACGAGCCCTCTCCGAGGAAAGAGCTGAACATGAACACAGCTGAACGACGACGTCCTGTGCCAAGCGACGAGATCAAAACGGGGCCCTCTGTCACTCTGGAGCAGCGAGAGGTACTCGAACGCCTCATCGATGAGTGCAGCGACTGCTTCGCGCCCAACATTTCCGAGATTGGACATACAAAAATGGCCGAAATGATGATCGAGCTGACGTCTCAGGAGCCAGTCAAGTTCCGCCCCTATTGACTCTCCTTTGCGGAAAGAGTCCACACGAAGGAAGTCATCGCAAAACTCAAGGAAACGGGGATCGTCGTCAACGCGACCACAGAATACGCGAGTCCTATCTTGATGGTACGAAAGAAGACGGGAGAACAAAGACTCTGCGTGGACTATCGAGCATTGAATCGTCTCACGAAGAACAGGTACCCACTGCCGCTGGTTCACGACAAGTTCGATCGTCTTCAAGGGAAATGCTTTTTCACGAGCCTTGACCTGGCGTCGGGTTACTACCAGATCCCCATGTCAGAAGAGTCGCGACAAAAGACTGCGTTCGTCACACCGGACGGTCATTAGGAATTCGTACGTATGCCATTCGGATTAGCCAACGCCCCGGCGGTATTCCAGAGGATTATTCACGCTGTGTTGGGACCCCTGCGCTACACCGTGGCACTCGCCTACATGGATGACGTCTTGCTCCCAGCGACAACCATAGAGGAGGGACTCGATCATCTGCGGATGGTCCTGGACGTCCTTCGATGAGCCGGACTAACGTTACGACTCAGCAAGTGTACTTTTTTCTACGACCAAGTGGACTACCTCGGTTACGACATTTCCGCGGTAGGTATAGGCAACCTGCAATGCAGTTTGGCGCGACACGTTGCGCCATCTAGCGGCGGCAAAATAAAGAAACTGGGTAGGCCAGGCCTGCGCGGGTCGCGGGGGCTGCGGGCGGGCGCTTCCAGAAACCACGTGTGAACGATGCATTTCGGATCGGCGTTAGCTTTTTTGGAACCGTTTTTCGTAAAAGTAAGTCCCAACTTCACGTCTCTATGACCTCACCGGGTTCCTGTAACATCTCGCCTACTCCTAGAGTTTCCCCAAAAAATAAACGTTGCTACTGCTGCGTGAGAGACGGCCACAGTCGCGAAGGTGACTCAAGCGTCAAACTTCACCGCTTCCCTTCGAGATCTTGGGAAGCGACTCGGCGACAGAAGTGGATTACTGCAGTGCGACGCATCAAGTAAGTGAATTTTACAGAAACTGTTAGTCCCGGGGAAGTGAGCGAAAATTAATGTGCAGGCTTGGAAAGTGGTCGGACGAACTCGTTTTGCAGACTACTCGGCAAAATAACATATTTACACAAGTTGTATTACGAGTCGCTTTGACAGCCACCTAGGGAAATACGATAGGAACAATCAGGCCGATTGTTGCTTCGCTGTGACGTCGAGAATCGGGCGATCAGGTCTTCAAGCGAAAGGCCCGTCGGCCCGTTCCGGCACTCCTAATGCCGTTCGGCACGCGTGGTCGCAACCAAAACCTTCCACACCTGCGAGTTTTCAAGTAGTGGATTTTCGTAGCACAAAGTTTTGTTTGTTTCAGCAACCAAATTTAATGCTGAGTCTGGTAACAAATGTGACGGCGTGCAGAAAGCAGGACGCTAAAGGTTTTCTGTAGAAAAAGCTCGTGCGAAGCGTAAATATCATTCTTACACGTACACTTTGTTGTCTGTCGCCATTTTACACCGGGCTTTGCAATGTGCGTACGGTTCTGTAGCATGCAGAGTTTGGTTCTAATTACCCAAATTTTATTCTAGCGTGTGGGGCGTCGGGAGAAAAAGAAAACGGCCGAGCGAGGCGCGAGCGGGGGCCAGCCGGCGAAGAAAGAGGAAGAGCGTGCTGCACGAGGCTGGGGCCGGGCAGGAACGATAGATCCGTTCTGGCTGGTCTGGCCCATGGCGAACCCCGGAGAATTCCACCAGCGAGGTTCGGATCAGGACCGGCGGAAGCAGCGAACCCTGACCATGCCGGCCTAGTCCATGACGATCCCGGAGTGGTTCCGCAGCGAGACTCTGGCTGTGATAGCCCGGAACAGCTAGCCTACGCAGCGCTGGCGTGGGGAGGACGATCCGCAAACCTGGACACGGGCTCCGACTGTGAGCACTGAACGACGGGCGACAACTAGGGTCGGCGGGTCCGGACTGCCGGCTCTCGAAGACAGGCAACCGGGATGTACAAAAAACCCATTCGCTGCCTTCTCGTTGTGTTGTGTCACTTCCTGGGAGAAGGGCAAGCACAGACCGATCGGGCGGCCACAAGTAGTGAAGACAACGAAACTGGTTTCCAAATGACGACTCTAGAATATTCTCTATACACTTGGACCTATCAAGGCTCCCGATGGTATTAAAAAACCGCATAAAAGAACCAGGGACATGGCACGCAGGTGCACACGGGGACTGCTGAAATCAAGGTCGCCGCCGCTCGCAACGGCCCGACGGGCAGATTGGCCGCCCCATTAACAGAGACGCCTCCGCTTGTGGCGCTGAATGCAGTACTCTCGTAGCGCCGCCTGGCCATTGCCGGCTGCCTATACGACCGGGAAGTCACAAACTGCAGTGTGTCGCTGACTTGCCGAAGCCCAAAAACGTACACCAGGTACGTCAATTTTGGGGTCTCACAAGCTACTTTCGAAGATTTGTGAGGGGGTTCGCTAGCATTGCCAAACCTCTAACAGGGCTGACGTCCAAGGGCAAACCCTGGGAATGGATCGATACATATAATGCCGCGTTTGACAAGCTCAAGAAGAGACCAGTCGAGAAACCTATTTTGGCGCACTTCTCGTTTGATGCAAGAACAGAGGTCCACACTGATGTCAGAAAAGATGGGCTGGGAGCTATCCTCTAACAAGAGCAAACAAACGGAGAGCTCCACCCAGTCGTCTACACCAGTCGACGAATAACAGACTACGAAGAGAGATACCACACGCACGAGCTGGGAGCGAGACGAGCCGCGGCGATTGAAAACATCCGTGACGACCAAAGGAAACAGCAAGAGCGCTACAACAAGACAAGATCTCAAGCGCCGATCTACAAATCGGGAGATGTGGTGCTCGTCGAACGAGAGCCTATGGCCAGCGGAGAATCCAGAAAATTGAGGGAAAAGTACAAGAGACCGTTTGTTGTCACGGAGTGACTGCCCAACGACCGCTACCGTATCGAAGACCTCCCCGGTAGTCGGCGAACACGGAGACACTATTGCAGCGTCACTCCTGTGGACAAGCTAAAGCACTGGAGTGCAGACAAATTCAACTCCGAAGATGCCGACGAGGATTCCGGCCGGGACGGTCGGTAAAGCAGGACGGCCGAGTGTAACCCGCGGTTCGCCAATTGGACATGAGATGGCGGTACTTGTGCCGGGATGATCGCGGAAGCGCACTCGCAGCGCAAACCTAGCGGGAGAGAAGAACAGACTCGCTGGACGGCGGCGAAGGTCGGACATGCAACATGCTGTTATATTAACAATAAAGCAAGTTATTTTACTCAAAACGTCTGCGGAGTTAACACATGAGGACACGCTTGAGAACAATCGCGTATTGAGTACGTGGGACACCCAAACCTTCAAGGCAGCTTGTGCGGAACTGTATTGAATCATACAAATGTCGCAGTTCCGCTATGTTGTTGGAGCTGTTAACAGGTGACAATGCCACTAATTGATCGATGTGCTCGTCTACAAGAAGGCTGCTCCGTCCAAATTGTTCGAGGAGAGCTTTTATGGCGAGGTCGTACCCTTCGTCCGAGAGTCTCACCCACTCGATTGCTTGTTTTGCCGGTCCGGTTAAATACGTCTGCGGATATTTGAATTTCTCAATGCGTGCGAGCTTGACGTTGTCATGAATCGTCGCTCGGAAGTGGTCCCAGAAGCCTTGCCAGTCCCGAAGGTTCCCCAAAAATGAGGGTATCTGTAACTTCGGAAGGGCAATGGTGCGTGGTGTTTGGCGAGCGGGTGCGTTGGCCAGACCTCCTGTTCTGGCCGAAACGTGATCCCGGTCACCGAGGGCTGTACCGCTGTCCAATACTTGGGATGGATTGCTGGCGATGTGATTTCGAGCTAGAGCAAAACAATCTCGGGTGACGGTGTGACTGATGTTCATGTTGTACTCGAGCGTGCCAACAACCTCGTTCTCCAGGTTCTCGTCATCTACCATGTTCCTGATCTCGTTGTCTAAGTCTTTTAGCTGCGCTTCCTTTTGAAGAAGGAAATCGAGGGGTACTTGCAGGTCGGTGAGATCGGGATCAGTGCCTTGCAGTAGATCGGTCAGTGAGTTGAGGGTGGGGGTAACGGCCGAACGGATGACTCCGCGCGTTCTATTCATACGCTCCATGGACATCGGTTATCGTGGAGCGGCAAGAGCGGTCCTTCAAAATCTCCCGGGTTTCGGCACCAGTATTCGAAGAAAGGACTTGAACCGCTCCGTACCGCTCGCATGCATTTATCTCAAGACGACAGATTCCCCAAGTGCGCTAGCCCACGAGCTCGTGCTCTTATAGGCTCTCGTCTTCTTCTAATATTCAACAGATAGTACTATCGATAGTCGACTATCGAAAAACTGTCGCTAGTACTATCGATAGTCGACTGTCGAAAAGCTATGGATAGTACTATCGACAGTCGCCTATCGGAAAACTACCGTTAATCAACTATCGGAAAACTATCGATAGTCGACTATCGTAAACCTATCGATGGTACTGTCGACGATTTACTATCAATTGTTTTGCGACACTAGTAGTTTGCGTCGCTTCCTCTTCTCTTTTTGTCGCTTTTTTTCAAATGGGACACCAACGAGCCCAGGCACTTACCATCGCAACTTTGGTTCAGCTTTCAGTGAGCGGCGGTGCGGCTACAGTGTTCAATCTATAGTCCGTTGCAACCTAAGAACGAAGGGCGATGGTAAGACGGGCCGGGGAGGAGGAAGCGGACGGAACACTGGAGAAGGGAGGGGAAACCTCCTTCTCTCTTTAGCGTTCCGACTGCTTCCTCCTCCCCGGCCCGTCTTACCCTCGCCCTACCTTCTTGGGTTCTAACGGACTATAGTGGAGCAAAACTATCGATAGCTCTATCGATAGTATCAATAGTCGCCAGAAATCTGACTATCGATAGTATAAAAAATATCCATAGTCAACTATCGAAAAACTATCGATAGTACTATCCATAGTCGACTATCATAGTTTTTAGACACTATGAATAGTTTTGGAAAAACTATCGATAGTATCGATAGTCAATTTATCGATAGTTTTGCATCACTAGCGGTAGGCCGTAGTGTAGCGGCAGTGATCGAGTGCTCGTGTTCGCTGATAAAAAACCCACATACACAGCAAACATCGTGGCAATGCAGGCTTTGCACTGCTTGGTTAGTTCAACCGAATCTTTGCGTGGATAGCGATCGAGCTTAATTTATAACGGTAGCAGAGCCCTGGGATAGGGAAAGTACGGTGACAAAAAGCAGCAACATAAGGGTGTGAAATGTGCCTCTTTAAAGTGTTCTATCCAATATTTAAATTAATTTTGTTTTTCAGGAATATCAAATCGAAGATGGCTATCATTATGTTCGCGATCCTACTTCTCGGCCTCGGAGCTCTCGCTTACCTGGTCCTTTTCTTGCGTAAGTTCGTGAATCGTGTACTTTTTTTTATACGGAAAATTTGTGACCCCAGGTTTAGTCAATACCCTGATTCGTGTGTATGAGTTTCACGTACACAAAAATCGTGCAAGCGACATTTAGCTTGAAGTTCTATGATGCAAGAAATGCATTTTCGAACCGCCATCCACAAACCCAGTATTAATACTATTCTGTTTATTCTCCTAAGCTCTTACAAAAAATAGAACGCGATAGGGCTGTCGAGCCCCGTTAGCATCGCCCGCTCATTCCATTCTCGTGCTTTTCCTGCGAGTGATCGGGATTTTCGGCGAGCATGGCCTAGTCTGTAGCTTGTCTGGCTCGCATAAGAAGGGTCATGGGCTCAAATGCAGCCTAAAGTTCTTTAAAGATTTTTCTTTAAGGCAAATGAATTTTCTTATAAAGTAAAATCATTTCAGACTGTCGGCGATTTTTAATTCATAATACACGTCATGATTTTAAATCACTTTTATTCTGCGAGGGACTTCACGTTTCACACGAACGTTATGGGTTGTTTGAAATTGCCGCGCGAGCTGAAGTGGCTTTTACGTCATGACCCTATCGACCAAAGAGGATTTTCGCGTCACCCCACTGAAGCCAGTTGTTTTCTGCCACGCCGCCATGACCGTATTTACTGCGACAAATGTTCCTTAACGCTATCGCGTTAAAATTCATGATAAAGCCGAAATACAAAGTCATCGCATGTAATATCGTGTGATACGGTCAGATAAATTTCCCCCTCCCCAGTAACAATATCTGGTCCCCTCCACGCTTTGCTTTTTCATAAAAGGAAACTAATAAAGTTAAAGGGGCCGCCCGTAGAATGTTTATACTAGTTGAAAATGACACACATCAAGTATGTTTTTTTGTTTTACTCTAATCGGAGACGCTCTGCATTCGTATTTACAATATATAACTACTCAGAGGCAGAAAATCATAATGAAACGAAACCTACCGTCCCCTAGATGTTTTTTTTTTCTTCTAAGAATGGCGGTGCTCAGAGCCAGTGCTTAGACATACAGGCATTGAGAGAGAGATGAGGAGGTTTAAGAAGTAAACTAAATCTGGCACTAGCCTTTTTCGTATATTTTAATGCCGTATAAAATATCCGCCTTAATGTGTGTGAGAGTAAATGTTTATCTTCGCGTCGCGCACA
Source organism: Ixodes ricinus (assembly GCA_037355805.1). Lineage (NCBI taxonomy): Eukaryota > Metazoa > Arthropoda > Arachnida > Ixodida > Ixodidae > Ixodes > Ixodes ricinus. The sequence goes on from JAZHYW010003081.1 coordinate 16,887, forward strand.
ATTTGTGAAACATGTATTCTTACATTTTACCTATTTAAAAGAGATTAAATATCACCGAGTAAAATACTGCTAGAAATCGAAACTAAGGTTGGCTTGTCGTCCACTCGCATATAAATGTTACTTGGCAAACGTGCGCTGAAATCTGTGGCGACGGTCGGTAACTGGTTAGGAAGCCATTGGGTGCTGCGCCTCCAGGACAAACACCGTCCCTTCCACCCGGCTCTTGATGAGTGTGCCACCAAGTGCTAGAAGACGGTAATTTCTCGTAGGAGTCGCAGCACCTAGTGGTTCGTTATCCTGTCACGCCTGTAATAATTCATTTTTATTTTTCGCATATGCCATGAAAATCATGCTCGTAGTTTAATTCAATAAAACGTTTAACACAAATCAAATGCACCCCAGACAGACAAATTAAAAATTTATACTTTTAAATATAGTCAATGCTAAATGGCATATTAAGATGCCTGATCCTGATTAAGATCTGTTTTTATAGACGCATCTACTGGGTGTATCAAGGAGCGACCAGGTTCTTTAAATCGACCGCAAAATTCGGTTTATTTACGTATCGCGCTACGACTTTGTGCAGCGTTGCCCACAGATGGTGCATTTTTTTCGTAAAATTTGCAGAACGAATTTACCCCAGGAAAAAGTAAGGAAAGAAAAAAACTTAGCTCCTATGGAAATGCGCTGAAGCCAAAGGTCTTCAAAAAATACGGCGCCGTTTCGCACGGGAGACAAGACATGGCGCAAGCGGTCGCGATGCCAGCTGCGCCAACGGACGAGCATACGGCGACAAGAGCCGGCGTTTTTAGCAGACAATCTTTTCGACTCAAAAGCAGAGCGCGTTCCGCAGGCGGCGACAGTCGCAGAAACAAAAACAAGCGCGGTAACAACAAGGAACTGCAAAGCAGACGACATTGGTACACCGGAAAAAACAGTCAAAATATCCCGACAAACCATTTTTCTAATCGATTATGTGTCCATTCAATGTGTTTTATTAGTACGGATCATAAAATAATGCATTGGCAACTGATATCAGAAAAGCTCGCACTGTTTTTGAGTCGAAAAGATCATGTGCTAAATACGTCGGCTCTCGGTGCCGTATGCTCGTTCGTTGGTGCAGCTGGCATCACGACTGTTTGCGCCATATCTCCTCTCTTGTGCGAAACGGCGCCATATTGTTTAAAGACCTTTGGCTTCGCCGCATTTCTATAGGAGTTAAGCCTTTTTCTTTTTTAAATTTTCCTCAAATAAGTTCGTTCTATGTAAATTTAAAAAAAATCCACCCTCTGTGGGCAACGCTGCACAAAGCCGTAGCGCGATAGGTTAAGAAACCGAATTTTGCGGTCAATTTGAAGAGCCTGGCCACTCCTTGATACACCCAGCAGAAATAAACTTTGGGCGGTAAGATTACAGGAATAATCGAGATTGAATCTTCGAGGTTTAATGTCTGGTCGGGTGTGCTACCCACTTGAAACGTGAACGTTCACGTTTGAAGAAACCAATTATTGACCTTGTCAGATTATTGGTAAGATTTAGCAGTCAAATACAATTGGTCTTTTGGTGCAAACTACTTGTAGCGGTTGTCACACGCAAGCCTCCAACCCGCACCCATCTACCCTCTCAAAAAGTAATACAATAAGCTTTTTTTTTCTTTTTTTATGTAGAGTACATGGGCGTTGTGGCTGCTTGTATTCAGGCTGCTGCAGCCCAGCTGCACCGGATCCGCAGGATTACAAAATTACAAGAGACATTACTTTGGTTAGCAAGTGAAAGTTCTTTTAGCGGCTCTATCAAGAAGTTCACACGACATAAATCAGCAAAATCTGTGTGACTACTCTTCATCGAAAATTATAGTCGTAGGCGTGAAAGGAAGTTTTTAGGAAGGCCTGTGTGATGACTCACGGCTATATATTTTAGGATATCATTTTTTGAGAATCTCCACGGAATTCTTATGGATGTTATTTATTCAGATTTAAACTAATGTTGCGGAGAGCTGTATCATTATTTGCGCAATATTGACCTTTTCCTTGACTCGGTAGCACGACGAATTTTATTTCAGTATTAAGTTATTAGCGAAAATTTGGTCTTCAAGCAAATTAGTGTCTGATAGAGGTTACCTTCTCTTCTTGCATTTATATGCTCGCCGTTACAATAACATTTAATCTGTGTTTTGGCATTCCAATTCGTTGAAGTTTTAGATGGTTTTAGCTCTGAAGTAATTTTTAAATTGCACATAAATTAAGTTAAACAAACGGCTGCTTAATATTTTTTCTCCATTTTTTTAAGGTAACTTTTGCGGCAACTTAACCAAAAAAAGCGCATGATTACAGCATGAAAAACAAACCAGAATTCTGAAAAACGATTTTGATATGCTAGGAAACTTATCGTATTTTAGAAAAACGGTTTAACAGTCTGGGCTTATATCGGGAAATATACCAGGAAAGAAAATAAACGGTCAGCAGAAACCGGTAGACGTACGGCATATAAAAAAAAAAAACGATTAAACAGTCTGGGCCTTTACCGGGAAATATACTAGGACAGAAAAGAACGATTTGCATAAACCAGTATACGTACCGGGTTTGCAAAAAACGGTTTAACAGTACGGGTCTATACCGGGAATTATATCTGGACAGAAAAAAATGGTTGCCACAAGCTGTGTTTGTACTGGGAATCATACCCACAGCACGAGAGCCAGAACGCATGCAAACACGGATCAGAGTGTGAAACACAGTATAAAATTTGAGCAGGTCGGGTTTAATCTGGAAGCTGTGCCAGGATTGCGAATTTCAGTTTGAGCACACTAGGGACAGAACGATGCCAGAGGCATAATGTTTAGCAAACTGGGTACTAATCAACATTCACAACATGTAATTAAAAGTTCAGGCGAGATCTAGCAACACAAAAAATATATGTCCGAATTTGTAATCTTCGCAATTGGCCTGCAAAAATATAATTGATTTTGAGGAATCAGTCTAAAAGGCATGTCGAATAAAGGCCTAGCAAACAGTTTCCGCTTAGCCCAGCCTAGAGTTTGAGGAATGTGCCTAAAAGACAGGTCGGATAAAGTCTGGGCCAACAGTCTTTGACAGTCTGTGGCTGCTCACTACCCACATATTAACTCCCTCCCTCCCCGAAAACGCCGCTTCACGGCATCCAGTCGGCAACCCAAGCCCCGCTGTTTCCCTATGCTCCTCTAGAAAGAAAGTCCTACACCATTTAGTTCAGTAAAGATTCATCGACAACATTTGTTTTTCAATAATTGATTGTGCAAAAAAAATTTAAAAGGAAAGGTAAAAAAGTATGCACAAAGTTTCGTCGACATTCATTTTCTCAATAATAATTGTAAAAAAAAACATAAAAAAACGATTGTTTATTTTTTGCGTTTCACCTGAGTTCGCTCCGTATAAAGCGGGCATCTTTCCACATAGCTACACCGGCGAATACTCGTTTTGAGAATTCATTCTATTCACGTTGCGTCAAATGAGTTTTGTCGCAACCACTGTCGTCGGAACCAGCCAAACCAGCGAATGTCGCTGCGTCGCCATCGCCACCATAATCAAAAACAAAGCAAGCTGCAAAATCTCGGGCGGTTTCAGGCCTTTAGGCTTTCGAAAAAAACGTTGACGTAAAGCAGGTTCTTGGGAAAACGAAGAGTGTCCCAGGTGCTAGCGTGCCCATGGAACCAGCTGTGGGTTTCAGTCTACTTGGTGAGTGCTCGCCCATTCGTTTTACTTTTTCAGTGCTTTCTTTTTGGAGCGTTTGTGACGTGTTCTTGTGTCTGTGTGCAGGAAGCGTGAAGGCGAACGTGTGCTGCTCCTTGTCGCACACGTGCTTTGCCCATTAGATGACCTTCGAGCTTTTCCCAAGAAACTCCTGGAACCGACCTGTCACTGAGCGAGCAGTCAGATTGCCGGAACGCACGCAGAGGCAAAGGTCCCACCGAAGCCGGAGGGGGAGGGGGGGGTACGGGACTTGGTAAGTGTATGCGGGAGCTCTATGTCGTGGATTGGTGGAAAAGACGAGTTCTATAAATTGGGTGGCGGCTTGGTACCACCTAACTATGCGGTGTGTTTTGCGGAACCCATGACTGCTAAAGGTACCCGTTACGTGCTAGCGATCCTATTTTCACCCCGTTTGCTTTCAGTGCGGGTGTTCGAATTCAAGTTCGATCCTCTGTATTGATGATGTTGCTTGCGAAGAGTATAAAGAGTTCTTTTTTTACTAGGGCACGGACTTTTTATACAAAATGCTGTATATGTTGCACTTATTTGCTAGCACTCTTGTTTATTGTGAAGGTTGGGGAAAAACGCGCATTGTGTAGTTACAAAAAATATGTAGATATATAATGTAGTGTCGAGTACCGTCCGACGGCACTCTTGCAGAACGTTCACGTGCCGTGCAATGGCAGCTCCACTCACGCCTTCAAGTGCCGTCTGAATGTCTTGTGTAATGCGATTTGTCAAAACGAGTTTTTCGAAGTTGTAGCGTAGCTAAGTGGAAATGGTAGCGTAGCTCGCCTCGTACGCAGGGGACCCGGGTTCGATCCACAGTGTGGGCTTATTTTTTAATTATTTTTCTCGAACACTTTGTTTTGTCGAGGCATTTGGCGATATTTACAACATTGTCCTATTGAAAAAAACAGTATGATTCTGAACCCGGCATACCCGAATTTGAACTGGGCAAAATGGAAACCGAACTGATTAAACTGGCGATATAGGAAAACAAACTGGCCGAATTGGAACATTAACCTGCCAAACAGGAAGCAAAACTTGCAAAACAGGAATTCGAACTTGCCAAACAGGAAGCAAAACTTGCAAAACAGGAAGTCGAACTTGCCAAATAGGAAGCAAAACTTGCAAAACAGGAATTCGAACTTGCCAAACAGGAAGCAAAACTTGCAAAACAGGAATTGGAACTTGCCAAACAGGAAGCAAAACTTGCAAAACAGGAAGTCGAACTTGCCAAACAGGAAGCAAAACTTGCAAAACAGGAATTCGAACTTGCCAAACAGGAAGCAAAACTTGCAAAACAGGAAGTCGAACTTGCCAAATAGGAAGCAAAACTGGCCAAACAGGCAGCCGAACTTGGGAAACCGACAGCTGAACTTGCGAAACAGGCTAAACTGAGTGCTAGACAGGTAAAAGTGGTAGCAGAACTGGTCCTACTGGTATTTGAACTGTTCAAAATGGGGACTAAACTGGTTACACTGATAATCAAACTGTTCTTCAAACTTGTAGCGGAGCTTCGAATTGTGGTGGAACTGTTCAAACAGGTAGCTAACTGTTCAAACTGGTGCTCGAACTGTTCAAATTGGTAATTGAGCTCCTTTAACAGGCAGTTGAACTGTTCAAAATCGTGTATATATACCGAAGAAAGGTTGTTGTATAATCTGCTTAGCAGCACACTTCGGCCAATTACTTCGTAAATGTAATTTAATTATAGTTACAACGTTCGCCACATTTTGCTCCAGCTTCCCAGACCTGTGGTCTAAACAAACAAACAAACTATAAATTTGTCCGAAACAAGGTAATTAAAATTAGAACAACTACTGGACAAAAAGTAATTCATTGCAATTTAGATTACTTTTATAAAGTGATGCAATTTCACAATTACTTTCTTTTGAGCTACCCGGCATCAATGACTTTTATATAACAGCATTTTGTTTGCTCAGAAATGCAATTGCCATCTTACCTACCCTGTTAATACAAGAAAAAAAAACGGTATGAGCTATATATTTTTTTTAAATAAATGGATGGATGACTGAATGCATGAAAAGAATATTGCCTGAACTTAAAACTACTCTCTACGATAAGCGACGGGGGCGACGCAGTCGGCTCGCCCCCTCCCCATAGTCGACTCACATGGAGCCTTGGCACTTTTAAAGACCCACAAGGTGGCAAAGCCATCAGGCAAATGACCTGCACTTTTTGTCCTGCCAGTAACTCTACAGAGTTGAGCGGCAGCATGACGAAATCATAAAGTATTTCTAACTGTAATTCCATATGTTGCAACTAGTCATGAAGCATGCTAGACGCTTGACAAGCGGGGAGCTCTTCACTGCAGCTGAAACGTTAGTAACAGACAAAGAACTTGGCGCCACCCGTCGAAACGATAATCGAAACCATCGTCAATGAGACTTGGATCGGCTACGTATATAGGACAGTTTTTATCTTTGGGTTTCATCTAAACTTTCGTTGATTTAATATGACAAGCTCGCGAAGAGCTGATTATATTGTGTATAAAAAGTTACATGTTATTTAAAAACGAAAATGTAATCTGAGCTTTCATTTGACCTAAAATTTTATTTTTTAACAGCGTCCTGCGTCAGTATGATAGATATCCAACTCTATCAAAGTCTCAACCTGTCCCCCAGTGGGTGTGGTTCAAGGAGGAACACCGACCAGGTTCACCATAGGAAAATTGGCGACTCCCTCGCCCGGGAGAGGAGGCGGGGGCGGTGTTGATCTTTTCTTCTTTTGCCCGATCCCCCAAAGGTCTTCTTGGAAAGTACTCTACCTGCCCGGTGATTGTTGAAGGGGGATAAGGGTGAAGAATTCTAAGTATGGAAAAAAAAGAAGAAAAAAAAGAAAAACAAAATTAGATACTTTTTTTAAGGTTAGGTGGCGCAAGCTACCACTTAGCCAAAAAGAGCGTAATACAATTATACTTGACATACTTCTCGTATACTATAAGGCAGGGAGTGTAATAGAATATTACAAAAAATAGGTCGACCACGAAAATAAGTTGACCCCTAATTATTGAACCCACCGAGAATAAAAAAAAAATCAAACATAGGTCGACCTTTTTTTTTTTTTTGGGGGGGGGGGGGACAGGGGAAATGGGCAAAAGAAATAAAGAAACCTTTATTTACATCACTCTCGGCTGAAGCGCGAAGCGATGCCAAAAACTCAGTCATCGTCAGAACTTCCAGACATGTCATCGTCATCCGAAGCTTCGTCAGCTTGGTAGACATCCTCGCAAATTCGCAACAATACCTCACTGAAACCGTTGTGAAATGACCGCAAGAAGAAACCAAAGAAGGTGGAGACGGGCGAAGCGACGAAAGATCAAAAATAAAGACGCGAGCAACGCCACGAGTCGCCGTGAGCGACAGGGGAGCCGGCGCAAACAACAAACAAAAATACCCTCCGTATTTTCTTTATTTTTTTTTTTGTTTGGTTTGCGAGGGAGAGGGATGGAGGGCAAGGTTCATGGCGCATCGCGTTCCTCTCCCTCCCCTCCCCCATTCTCAGCGACGGGAACTCTACAGGCGTGATTGCGAAACCTGACGCCCGAGGGATGTGCGCGAGAGCGGAGGCCACCCGCCGTCGGCTGCTGCTGTTTCGGTTGCTTTTGGTGCACCAAAAGCTTTTGAAATAACATGCGGCGCGGCTCTACGGTGCTGTACGGTAACACCGGCTCGGTGATTCGATAGCTCCATGCCCTCGGTAGGGTCGCAAAATTTGGTCGCGAATCTAGGTCGAAATTCTTTGGTCACGATTATAGGTCTGGTTCCACTAAGGTTCCAGTTAAGTTCCGAATAAGGGTGGCGTTCCACTAATTTTGAGAAATTCCTGGCAAATTGTTAGCGGATCAAACGGTTTTAAGTTGAACGCTTGTTTTTTTTTCTTTCCATAATTCATTTTTTTTAGATGGAACACGTGCATTTAGAGCAGGCTGATCAGCTGTACCGCCTAAATTTGTTCCAGTTGCTAAAGACTTGTTCCACTAAAACTCTTCGCAGTCTTTTTTAAAAAAATAATATGCAACTTTGTTTCACTTATGTGGTGAGTTGCGGAGAAACACACCAGAAAGGAAGAGACCATTCGTTTTTCAAAATTTAATACTTTGTTAAAGACTTGGACACATGTACGAGTCCCTCCTCTGTCTAAACAGTAATCTTGAGCTTTCCACTTTAAGTGCAAAAGTTTTCTATTGAAAATTGCGTAAGTTTTATGTCGCCGGCTATACGGGCGCAAATCGTCGCCATACGATATTTAAAAAAAAATATATATAAATATATATGATATTTTATTTTGTTGTAGCAGAATTTAAACTACACGTACTGTAATCGAACGTATCATATTGGTAATCAAACTGCTGAAATGGAAACAATAAAGGCGTCTGACTTCTTGAGGTACGTTCGAAGCGCGATATTTAGAAGAGCAACAGATGTTCGTCCTATTTGCGGAAGTGGCCGATTGACATCTGTCTCAAATCTCAACCGGCAAAAATAGAGCTCAATCAATCAATAAACTAGTGTTTACTGCAGAGTTAAGGAAGGACCACTGAACTTCGCGCTGGCATATTTCAATAATAATAATAATAATAATAATAATAAATCTTCTTGCTGGCGTAGTTCAATAGAACGCAAAAACACAGATGCTTGCGCGCGCGCAGACACACACATACACGAGCGCACGCACGCATGCACACGCGCAAACACACGTGTGCACGCACAGCACAGATGCACGCACATAGAAGCACCCGGACGCATTCACACGCGCACACGAACGCGGGCGCATGCACGCACACACACGCACAGAAACGAATACGACGAACGAAACGTTGGTTGAGATAATTTCGGTTTCGGTTTCTACACTTCAAAAGAAAACCTAAAGTTTAGATACAACAAAAGATAAACTATATCTTTGTTAATATTTTACAACATATTATAGTGACATTATTATTAGTAATATAATATAATTTTGCTTGGTTTCGTTCAAAAAAAAAAGAATCTTTCGAAGATTGCGGAAGACTATCGCTATCGCAATCAGCTTCCGTTTATCAGGCCGCAGCCGTTGGGGTTCCGTAGGCTTCGAAAATCGCTTCCTTTTTGTACGTTTTAGCCGTTTTAGCAGATCTTTTAGATGCCTTGCTTACGAATACCATGTTCAAGAATGTCAAGCGATGACTGAGAGGTGGGAGACGCTGCGTCCTACCAACGCCCGTAAGTTGCGGACGCTGCTGCAAGCGCCGGTGAGTAACTTTCTTTTGTTTCTGCGAAGTGCGCCGCTGTTTCAAACTTTGTCGTGTACCCTGTGGTTGTTTAGCTACGCTTGATTCTAACAATGCTTCTGGCCGGTGTTATCTTGTTATTTGAAAAGAGCGTACCTTCTTCAAAACCTATGGCTCGCTTCGTAGAGCGAGACAGATTCGCGTGCGGCGGAACTGAGCCTGTTCTTGGCGTCATCCGACGACGTTCGTCCGACGACGCTTTCGCGGAGCGTTCACGTGCAGTCTGACAGCAGTTAATGTAATTACAGGCCATACTAGTTCTGATGGGTGGTCCCAACAGCCGCTCGCCACCGATTCGTTTCGTGAAGCGGGAGCGAGAAAAACGTTACAAGAGCGAGCAGCATGATTTCTTGCCAAAGCTTACGCCTGTGCCGTAGAGACGCGCGGTCTCTTCGCGTATGCCGAAGCGACACGCTTTCGAAGTTTGCGATTGTGTGATGTAAATAAAGTGAGTTTCGATGTTACGTTTTTTAGTGGCGGCGAAAGCGGCTACAAAAAGCAGAGCACCCAGAAAAGTAAAAAAAAAAAAAACATAAAAAATGCGAAAAGAATATGAATATTCGATGGAGTTGAAAGACTACTAACGTACCGACTCGCCCAGTTATTCTTTCTGTCACAGAATAATAGCCAATAGTACGGGCACGTAGCCAGGATTTTGATTCGGGGGGGGGGGGGGGGGGCAAAATGCTGTATGAGGGGGAGAGAAGAGAGGAGGTCCTAGCAAAATAGAAGATATCAGGGAGGGGAGGAGGGGGCCATGCCCCCCCCCCTCTGGCTATGTGCCTGCAATAGTAGTAAATAAAATAAATGCAAACTTTTAATTGGTTACAAATTTGTAAAGCTCTATTGCTTTTATGATATCGGGCAGTGTGTAAATGTATAGAATAGTTCATAGCAACAATTTATGTCTAACCCATTATACTGTACATTTTCTCTAAATGCTCGAAGTTGTATAAAAAAATGCTCATAATAAATTAAGCCGCACCACTGAATGTACAATAGCATGTGACTTTTATGTGTGTTCTCAGCAAAAGAAAAAGATGCCTTCAAAAAGGGTAAAATATTGTGTTTCCCCTCTGTTATAGCTTTTTCAGGTACAAACAAAACGTGGGTGTCCACGTCTAAAAAAGTGGAATTGACATTTCCCGCAGGGCTGCCAGGCCTGACTCAGTTTGGCTGGCAGCTTGCAGCCTATGGAAACCTGGGAAACTACCACAAGAGTGAGAGTGATGCCCACCCTGCACTTCCTCAAC